>VYZW01006353.1:43616-95172 GCA_013401315.1 Balaeniceps rex | reverse complement strand
CCGGAGCACGCGTGGGGCCGGGCGGGCGCTGTCCGCGGTGCTGAAGCCCCGACGGGGCGGCCCCGGGCGCAGGCGGCCCCGGCCCCCCCGAGGCCCTCCCCCACGGAGGCGGCTGGCCCACGCACACGGAGCCGATTGAGGGCTCCGTCCTCCCGCCGGCGCCTGCAAAACTCCCTCTGACTTGGATCCCGGTAATGGAGTTAGCTTCCTTTTTACGTCACCCCCGACTCGGTGCTGTTTATCGATTCCACACGGGTATTTTCGAACTGTCTGCCCGCCTCAGCCCCGGGTAGGTGTGCTTCAGCATCGCGGTATTGAAAATCCTAATCTTTTTTCTCAGAATTGCTTTCCAGCTCAGGTTTTGTGGCCTATTAAATGCTCATTTATACAGATTGACTTAGTGCCTTCCTGTCACGGGCTGTACCTAGAGAGCTCTGATATAGGGCTTCCTAAATCAACACAGACTCTGGGGAGGAGTAGGAAGCAGTTTTACTCTGCTTTACTCTCTGGTTGACCCCAGAGAAGAATTTCAGCTCAAAAGGGCCATGTCAGATTCAACCTAGCATATTAACTAATTAATCCCCCCAGTGTCCCTAAGTAGTAGGCAAGTACACTCTAGCATGCCAAGGCATTTATTTAATTGCCAAAAAACCGTCATGAGACTGAAAGTCTGATTGCTAGAGACATTTACATGTGTTTGTTTTATTGGTACACATTGCTAAGGCATATGACTTACTGTAGTTGAAGAACATATTGTAAACAAACAAAAAACCTCAAACAAGACAAAAACAGTACTAGCGTGAAAAGTTACCTAGATTAAACTGACTAATTATCTGTTCTTAAAATGTACTGCTCTATGGGGAATCCTTGCATAAGAACAGAGAAGTAAGGGGTTCTTGCAGAGATCCAAGGCCGAAGTGCTATTTCCCATTTTCATCTGTCAAAGGTGCTGAACTTTGGCAACAAAACAGAGACTGATGAGTAGTAAATGATGCTGACAAAGAGTCTTGGGTCCTCTCAAAGTAAAGTCAATTGTACAGTACATATCTGAGAAGACAGGATGGAGGCAATGTCTACAATAGGACAAGCTGTTGAACAAGACCAAGGGAAAAAAAAGCCTCATTCAATTGCTGCTCAGTAAGGGGAGATGTAGGAAGGAAATTTTGCCTCAGTCCTTGGAAACTGAGACTGCTAGAATACAGTAGACATCAACAAAAATGACAATAAAATTGGAAGTAAAAAAAGAAAGAAAGAAAATCCAAAGCCTGTCAAAGGCTCTTACAATGGAGGAACTACAGCACCTGAGCAACTCACTTCACTAAAAAGAAGTGTGGGAGGTGACTTGAATCTAAGAGCCTCTACAGAAAGAAATTCCTAGGCACTGAGTTATCCCTCCATCTGCCAGAGAAAGGCACAACACAAACTAGTGCCAAGATGCTAAAGCCAAAACATTCTGATTTAAGTGAGGGATCACATTTTTGAACAGTAGAGGGCTGATGACCTGATGAAGGAGCTATCAGAAAACCTGCTGGATTTTCCATCTGTTTACATCAAGACTTGATGGCCTCCCGAAAGATGCAACTTAGCCAAAGCAAGTCATTGGGCTCCCTGCAGGAGTAATTGCTTGGAAGCTAATGGCCTGCGATTCAGGCAAAATTAACTCCATGGACTTAATGGTACCTTTGATCCTTCATTCCCCAAGTTAGGCACAGAGATGTACAACTTTCCTCCCCGGTGCCCCAGCCTCCCCTCTAGACAAGTACAACGTTCCCAGCAGGTGGGATTTTTGACCACATGCCAAAAGCAGAACTAATGACTGACCAACTCATATTTTGAATCCCACAGTTTTCCAATTTGTTTCATTAATTAACTCTCCCTAAAAAGAAACTCTTTCTTTGTGCACATTGCAGTAAAGTGAAGCAATTTAAAACATAAATCATTCTCCTTAAGGAGTCGGTCATGACTCTCGAGTCAAGACATATCTTACCCTTCCCTAATTTTTTAGGATCATATGAAAATGATGAAAATTCATTCTTTATGGAACTTGAGAGTCTCAGATGAGATCATATCAGAAGGGCTCCAGCCCAAAATATTTCAAAGGAAATCTTTATAGGCTGACTTGACACTACTTCCTTCTTGAGCACAAGACAGTCTGTTTTCTAAGTTCTGAATTCACACACATATCCTAAGATTTCATCCATCTTCCCTTGAAGGCAACAGGAGCTTTCTAGAAAATTCAATAAGAACAGGATAACCTCTCAATGGCTAAATGAATGATTTCCTGTGAAGCCCTGCAACGTTCAAGCAAATAGGATGGCAAGAGCTCACACAAACATAAATACAATTTTACGCTTTTCATGAAAAAAAAATAAAGAGGATAACAGAGTAGTCTGTAACAGAATATGCTTAGTCCCTCAGACTTCTTAGCCCCCAAATAATCAAAACTTTGCTTTCAGAGCACCTGAGCTATTAAGATCACCGTAATGCGTATGTTTAAGCAACATGTTGTTGTTTGGATTATTAAGACATTTTAAAAATAAGAATGTAAGAATGTAAAAAAGAAGCAAATAGTTCTTCATCCGTGTGTGGGGTAGCAGGATCCCTATGTCACACAAAAGAACATTAACAGTGGATAGCATTTGTGTCTTTTACACTGATTAAAAAAAAAAAGAAAAAAAAAATCACTCCCAGATTGGCGCGCTCTATAAAATATAAAGCCGTGGTTGGGCCTGAACTTGTCATTCTTGTGAGAGACAGTAGATCTAGGGATGCAAAAGGATCCAGAGTCAAGAAATACAGTAGGCATTTTTAAGCTATTTCCTATGGATATGAAAACTTGGCCAGAGTCTCACCTCGGTCCAGGGTGAGTCTGCTGAACTCATTAAGCCACCCCCAGTGTAAATGGGAGCAGATTCTACCTTAGATCCACAAGCCACAGAGATTCCTAAAACATTTTTCATTCACAAGCGATGAGATGTAGCTAAGCTGTGGTTGTCAACTGGAAACTGCCTTCCAGTACTGGGCAATTTTTCTCTTGTATATGTTTCCTTGGCTCATGGAATAGCAGCCCTGCCTCTAGACTATGCGGTCATCGTCATGGGGCTGGGTGCTCTGGCTACCGTTGACGCTCCCACCACAGCCCTTCTGTCACCAGGCTATAACATCCCTAGGAGAAAACTATTTTTTCCCGCAATAAAACTGTCAGAGTGAAGCCCAAGCACTTATGAAACAAAAGCAGCGAGGTGGAGCCACGCAGCACATGACTCCGTTGTTTCTGTTCCTCTGCACAGCGACCGTATCAATAATTTACTGAAATACATGATACCGTAAACTAAATCTACCTGGCAGGTGAACAGCAGAAGAGCTTTTGCGGCGCAGGTTTTTCAAGCACCTCATCCTAATTCTGAGGACAGAGTTACAGGATCAAGTGGTTTCCTGCCTATAGGGCAATGGGTTACTGCTGCCATGCTGCAAGTGTCTACGGGGGTATCTGAGTCAAAACTTTAGGTAAACATCTATAAAACCAAATGTGTGGGCTTGAGGGCAGCCCCTCCCAGCAGCCACTGACTCTTGCTTGTGGGTGACCGTGACTTAAGTTGGTGGTTTGGTCTGCTCCTCCTGCAGGTCCTCAGCTCCCTGAGTGTGGGCCTGGGTCTTACTCAACAAAGTTTTTTAAACCTGAGGATGGAGACACCCCCTTGTGCTGAGACACCACTTGCCCATCTGGACACGTTCCACCCACAGCAGCACGATTAAAACTTAGCTTTAAACACGTGCTTGAGCATTATTGAACCAGGGCTTAATGATGGACCTGTTGAGTTGTACTAAATGAGCAACCGCTCCGTGGTGCTCAGCAATGCCAGGGTGGCCTCCAGGTAGGATTTGGATACCCTAGTCTGGTAGTGAAGGAAATGTATGCTTCTCCTGCCTGTCCTTCATCCTCAGCTGGGAACAGGCAGAAAGCATTGGCGACAGGTCTCATGCTGCTCCAGCCCTGCAGCGAGGCGCTCGGGAAGCATCTGGGTACACCAGCGCCTTGTCTAAGGCACCTGGGCAACAGCAGGTGTGTTCCACTCATTAACCGGCTGTGGAAGCAACAGGGACCAGGAGGTGTGCAATTAATAACTAGGGTCACCAGCTCCGCACAAAGTAAATTAAGACAGAAAGAAGGAATATGTCAAGTTCCTTTGGCTGAGAGCTCCGGCACAAACAAGAACTACAGCAATAATAATTCAGCAACTCTACTCTCTGCTCTTAACTGCGTGCGGGCACGCCAGTCGAGCTACGCTTGCCAGGCAGGGCAGCTCACCATGGGGAGACTCTACTTACTGTAGCAATGAGACAAAACGTGTTGCCTCAGTGAAAGATGTTGGGTTTTGGGGTCTCGCTGGCAAGGGATGCTAAGAGCAAATACGCAATTGGCTACCAGGGCTTCAATGGCATGCAAATTTTAAGCTAAAGTAAATCACGTTGGCTCGTGCTGATTCCCTTGCTACACAAGGACATCTCCAGGCAGTGTGTGCACATCACTCAGGAATACTATAATACCCTAATTTTTATGCTATTAGCATTTTTAAGAACATATAATTCTTCATTTAATTCTGCTTCACTAGTACCGTCCTAGAGGCTGATTTAGTCTTAGATGCGCATTTGTAACTCATTTACTGGGAAATATCAAAAAGCCCTCGTGCACCAACGCCAGGTATTACTCACACCACACACCGCTTAGGTGTTGCAGTGCATTTGCCTGACTGATGATGATAAATGACTAAACACAGAAACTCTATTCTAAATCATTATCTTTGACCAACTTGCGCTCGCATTACTCATATAACCGGTTGTGTTGAAATGCAGGAGGATTACTCATGGAAGGCAAGGATTTTTTTGTCCTAGTGAATAATAAGAATAAGCAGTTAAACATGTAATAAAAGCAGCAGGAGCTGCTATTCCCTTCCTTGGGAGTGTGTTGAAGCTACCTCACACTTCTGTTGAGGAATTTAGTGACACAGGCTACAACCAGCCAAATTACCCCGCAGCTCCAGGCTCCCTTTTTCATATGCAAAAAACCCCCATTGATTTGCATATACTACTGTTGCTTCTTCTGGAGCCTTTAGTAGGCTCGGGATTGAAGAATGTGTCTTTCCAGCTTCTTCTGAGGAAAGGATTTCTTTGAGAACCTCTCCTGCTTTAATTAGCTGATAGCCAAAATCATGGAAACGGGGCAGCGAGGCATAATCAATTACACTTGTATAACCGCTGATGGAACACGATAACTAATTAATGAGACCATGCGCACATACAAAAGAGAAATGCATCTGAAAACCAGCAAGAGCTGAACTGTGTTTGTAAGCCAGATGTGTTTACAGCGTAAAAGACTGGTTCAGACTCCTACTAAATTATTACAGAAAGCTGGAAAGATTGCTGGTAAGCGAGAGTCAGTGTTGAGAGGGAAAAAAATATTTCTTAGTGGGGAATAAAGGAATCTCTATAAAAACAGCACTCTTCAAAATAAAAATAGAGGCTTAAAAATAGTGAATTTTCATGTCCTGTGTTTGATATGCAGGTCATTTTTTTTTCTGGTTTGGACGACAAAGCCAAAGTGTTAAATAGGTACTTTGCTGAAAAATTGGTGGTTTTGCCACAGATATTCAGAATGCTACCCAGAAATTAAATAAGTTGTCATAACGATGCATCAGTCCGAGTCTCACAACAGTAAAAATCCATTTTGTTTAGAGAGCCTCACACATTAATAAATAACCCGGTCTGTAAATTACGTCAAATGAAAAAAGCTCTCATGGCTGGCCTGGAGCAAACCGTAATGACTTTCATTCTGCAGTGTAAAAGTATGGATCCACAGAGGAAAGAAAAAGAAAGCGCAACCCATTAGTTGCAGAGATTTCCTCCTGCATGTTGTTAAAGCAAAGGTAGTTTTTAAATGAGTTATAATTTTAGAAGAGACTGTCTAGTAACCCGGGTCTAAATGTTTCGGTGATACAGAGGCAGCCCTCGTCCACTCTGACAGTGAGATTCATTACCGAAAATGCGTACCTCATCAAAGCAGTAATTACTGAAAGTAGAACCCGTTACCCAAAAATAAGGAAAAGCCCAGAGCTGCAAACGCAAGGCAACCACTCCGCTGATGCCAACAGCAATCGCACTGCTAGAACAATATCCACCTAGCATTGCAAACAGGCAACTCGCTGTCACCCGGAGAAGATACCGCCCTAGCAGGAAGATGCCTTTTTCCCCTTGTGACAGCCCAGGGTCTGGAGCTGCTACTGTCCAAACCAGAGGGAAGGTTGCAGACGTGCGTGCCAGCACATGAGACGAATCCCAGTTCCTGGGCACCCGGCTCGCAGCATTTTAAACGCCTGGATTTCAGAGGTCAGCACATTAGTCCTTGAAACAGTGTGAGCACCCAGACCTGTGAGCACAGCTTCCTTTAGGAGTTTCATTTCTTTGATCATGCCGTGGCTTGTGACTGCAAAAGGATGGGGGAGGCCGTATCTGATAGCCATGAGCATTGGTATAAATATCTGCATTTCAAATGCAAAATCACGCAGCCGCCACAAATGAGCGCTTGAAGGTGCACAGGGCCCCAGGGGTCCTTCTGCAGGTGACCATGGGCAGGTACAAAAGCAATATTGTTTTCAACAAGGTACGGCTAGGGGAATGTTAATAGGTTTTTAGCATGGTTTCTCTTCCGCTTCCTTAGAAAACCCAACTGAATTAACCACTCATGCACTTCTGTAAGGTAGCTACCTCCTCCATTTTACTGAGGGAGGAACAAATTTACTAATTTCATGTGGTTTCATCACTCCCATAGAGGGAACCTGTCAGAGCAGTTCCAAGAAGTTCTTGGTTCCCCATCTCCTGCTCAGCTCACCCATCTATTGATTTGTCATCTCCCCGCATTAGCACTATCATTACGTTTTTTGAGGCTTTTACTTTGCCATCTCAAGACAACAATGACAAACTAGACCTTTTTGAAAAAGTGGAAATTGATTATACCTCTTTCTCCGTAATTCTCTCTCTCTTTTTTTTTTCCCCCCTTCTGGTGATTAAATAGCTTTTTTTGCAAACACAAATGGAGCACTTCATGCATATTGCATTACTTACAGCTCGGCACTCAGACTGTTGTATGTGTCGTAAGTACCCTGCACTCAGTCCTATGCCACTCTGCGCCATGAGGAATCGTTGGTACCCATACAAAAAGGGCAGAAACCAAGTGGAAAAACCAAAATGCCAGGCATAGGACTGCCTTCTACAGGCACAAGGGAGAAGGACAGCAGAAAACCTGATGTCTTGGGGAGGTGGATTTACTGTCTAAGGGGAGGGGATGCGCCTGCAGGGATGCCCAAGAGCATCTCGGAAAGGGCAAACGGTGCATTTGAGTTTCCATCCCCTGCAGGCTATAAGAGCTATAGGTGCTACCTCCAAACGCATCCAGCCTCTAGGAAGGAGGAAAACACCGATCCCTCCAGCCCCAGAGCTGTTTCTCAGTAGCCTGATGCTCCAGAGGATCCCAAGGGACACTGACAGCCTGGACCAACTGCTTGTGAGGTTGGCATGTAATTAACCCTGGCAAAGTTTAGAACAACCCAATATCAAGGGATCTGCTGGCCTTCACCGTGACCAGCTCCAATTTCACCTCTGAATGTGTTACTTCACCTCCCACCTACTCCTCATCCAGGCAGGAAGATGAGCACTCAGCCGCCTAAACCTCCTCATTGCTCACCTGCATGGACACGGTGCCCAGAGATGGGTGCTCAAATACTGAATTAGCTATTTAGCTTAGGAGCTGGGACCCACCAGCTGCAAGACCAAAAGGAGATTTGACATGTCTCCTGTCCTTCGCTCTGCCTTTTCCCCGGTTATCCAGGCAGCCCAGTCTCCCCCCAGAGATGACAGTGGGTAAACCAGCACACCGTATCAGCCCTCTG
Source organism: Balaeniceps rex (assembly GCA_013401315.1). Taxonomy (NCBI): domain Eukaryota; kingdom Metazoa; phylum Chordata; class Aves; order Pelecaniformes; family Balaenicipitidae; genus Balaeniceps; species Balaeniceps rex. The sequence goes on along the minus strand of VYZW01006353.1, from coordinate 87,229 downwards.
AAGGCTGGAGAGGGGCAAAACGGGTAATCTCTATGTACACGCTAATTATTTTACTGGATTACATGTCTATGCTCTTTTGACTCTTTCTTGCGCTAGAGACTAGAATACAAAGTTTAAGGACTCCTGGGGGCTGACTCTGGATGTGTGGCACCCTTCCCGAATGTTTTGGTCAAGTTAAATATTCCTTCTTTTATTTTGCTTATTTGTCAAAAGAAGATAATGATGTTTAGCCATTTTGCAGCAGTGCTACCATCAGTAAAGCACTTAAAGTAATAGAGATGGAAGTAACACGGAAAAGTGCTGTTCAACCCCTCCACTTCCATTTTGCTATGAAGACACAAAAAAAAAAATATCCCTGAAGCTATTTTTTCTGTTGATGCAACATAGGAAGTTGGTCTTAAGCCTGAAATATATCACTAGTTTAATTTAGCAAGAATTTTAATTTAAATGAACCACAGCTCCACTTGAGTAACTCAACTAGAAGTAAAAATGGAAAGATTAAAAATAAAAGAGCCCAAAATTAACAGCAAAGGCGCAAGGCCAGATTGCTGAGGCTGGACCCATGTGAGCGGCGCTGGGAACGGCAGGGACCAGCCCTCGCTCTCGGCTCCGTGCCTGGCTTCTAAATCCCTTTAAGGAGGGCTGATGCTGGAGACAGAGCCAGCTTTTACAGTGGCAGCCCAGCTGGGGATCAACACTTTAAAAACAAGCGCACAAAACTCCAAATCAAATCGCGTTCGCAATGAAAACATGAACGTACGAGCAGCCCTGGCAGAAGGCATCCCTCTGCTCGGCGGCCGCCAGAGCTGCTGCCTGCCTCCCGCCGCATCACCCCGTTGACGTCATTCCTCTGCCGGCTGTAGGAGCTGTAATGAAATTCAGTATCTTGTGTCTCTTCATGCAAGTCCGCCTCACCGTTACCGAGCTAGTAATTAAAAGAAAAAGGGGAGGGGAAGCAGGGAAGACAGACTAGCACGTTTCTTCCTCTTTCTCCTGTCCTTCGTCTGGGATCGCAGCAGGTTTGCGGCCAGGAGCCGCCTCTCGCATCCCCTGGAGCCGCTTCTTGCATCCCCTGGAGCTGCTTCTTGCATCCCCTGGAGCCTTTGGGGCTCCCTTTCCCCGGGGCGATGCTGCAGCCCAGCTCCCCTACGCAGGGCGGGCAGGGGTCTGAGGGCTGTTGCTCTGCACTGTAAACATCTGTGTTACTATTTTTGACGTCCACAGCAGGCACTGCCTCAGGGTTTGATAGGAACCTGCTTCAATCCTGCATTTTTGGGGGACATCTCCCCTGAGCAAGGAGGAAGGGGCTTTCCCCATAAAAAACCCCACAGCAAACTGGGCGCTGCTGTCCCCTGTGCCGGGGCCATCCCGATGCAGCTGCTGCCAGGGCATCAGCAAGTTTTTCTCTATAATAATTACTTCTGTGAGCCATGAAAACCAGAGGAAATCCAACCTTTTCCTCTTAATGAGTGCCCCTGCCTGGCTTTCTATCAATGCACTGACAGGAGCTCTCTTTTTTCATTTATCACCATCGATGTTCTGTTTCTTGTTGCATTCCCAGCGTTTTTTAACAGAGGTCTTTGCTTAAGGATACCCCTATGGCCTCCTGGATGGAGGGGAGTCATTAACAGGAAAATCAAATAAGCCATCCCAAAGCACAGACGAGGTACGGGGGAGCTCGTTTGGGGAAGCTGGAGCTGCGCGGGGTGACGAGGACGGGCAACGCCGGGGGCTGCAGGGCACCACGCTGCGTCTCACCAGCACGGGGCGGCTGGCAGAAAGCAGGTTTACGTCCAGGAATCATTCAGCACCGAACCAGACACTAAGGAAGATCCATGCCTGTAAATACCTAGGCCTCTCCTTCAGACTTGATTGCTGTTTTAGTTAATTTACCCTAATGAAGAAGAGTGTTTCGGTACAAACAGCGGTTGCTAACAAGCGCGCGGTGGCAGCAGCAAGCACCAGCCGGCAAGGCAGCAGCCGGGGAAAACCGACCCAGACTGCCTGATGATGGAGACCTGCACGGCTCCGAAACCCGGCTGCAGGTCTCCGAGTTGGGCTTGCCCCCTCCTAGCCACAGCTCCCTTGAGCTTCCTGGGTTTGTAATGAAGAGAGCGGATAAAAACCAGAAGTAAAAACTCTCCTTCCTTCTCGCCGTGTGCTCCTAGCTAGCCAAGGTTAGTGGAGCCGAGCAGAAACGAGCCGTCTCTGCCCCATGTAAATGGTTGCCATCCATCAGATATTTTTTTACCGCTTTAAGTGGAGTGGAAGGATGTTTTCCAAGCTACAGAGCAGCAATATGCTGATCTCGCTTAAACATCTGGAATGGTTTCGAATGATCGCTTTAATTGAATATAGCGGCAATTCCAGAGTTATTTCATTTCAGAGGTTTTGGAGGTTTTTTCCCCTTGGTGACTCAGGAGGGGTTGTACGAATCCCAGGGCTACGCTGGGCTGCCCCATGGCGATGGGCAGCCACGCAGGAGGACCCGGTCCCAGCCTGGCCCCGGGCAGCTGGAACAGCTCAGCAGCCTAAATCTGGGCACATCACAGATCCACCAGCCAGTTCCTCCTTTAAATGTAAAGCACTTAAAATATTTAAGCTAGCAGTTAAAAATTATTCCTGGACAAGACTGCCATGTCTTCCCTTAGGGTTCTTTGCAAAAAGTGAGAAAGTCATTTCTGTACCCTGAAGTGCCTTGAGAGTGAACTGGGCTGTCTGAATCGGTCATGCTCAACTCTCTTCCGTTTGGGAGATGCACTAATTCTTCTGGTGTGGATGTGGATCCCTCCAGCGAGACCTGAGCGTATGCCACCCTTCCCAAACCCTTCATCAGCCACCCACAGACACCGCAGACAAGAGGATGAAAAACTGCTGATCTCAAACCACATCAGACCCAACCCCCTTAAAACACAGGGCAGGTCTGCCCGTGCCAAAGCACAAAGCTGGTGATGGGACCAAGGACCAGCCCGCAGCTTCGGCATCTCCATCCCATGCCATCCTACCTCCTCTGGTGGCCAGCGGCTCCTCTGTGACGAGCACAACCTTCGCAAAAGCATCCAGAAATGGTATAAAGACATGAAGAGAGACAAATCTGCTCTTCCTGGTGTTCATCTCTTCCCATAGTTAATCACCCAACTTTTATTTGTCCAGCCTCAACTTCCAGCCATCGATTCTCATTATGCTTTTCCTTACAAGAGTTAAGAGCTGACTCCTCAGTATCTATTATTTCGCCTTGCAACAGGTTTTTGCCACGAATAAACCAAGGACGGGCTCACTTGGGAAAGATACTCTCTTACAGTACAAACTACATGAGAAAATTGCTCAGAGTTTGGGGCATCTAGATTGTAATAGTTAAAAAAACAGATGGATACTTTTGCCCAGATTCTTGGCTAGTTTAAGTCAATTTGGTGCAAACCTAAGCATAGCAACCTCGGTCTTTCAAGCTCAACTAGGAGCATCCATAAAGTCCCAGTAAGGCAAATAATTAAATAAAGGATGGGAAGTTGGGTGGGTGAAGTGCAGCAAGACCTCTTTGCCAGCCTGTGCTTCAGAGATGCTGTGCTTTGGATAAAATGAGGATGAATTTTGGGTGGTGATCACTTTGGTTAGAGGATTTATTTCCTCCATGGCCAAAACACAGCCCTAGCAAAGCAGAGCCCCGCTGGAGGCACCAGCACATGGGCACGCTGCCCCGAGGGCTGCTCTGCCTTCTCCCAGCTGGTGCAGACCCACTGAGCTCTGGCTCAGCTGCCCCCTTCCAACACAAACCTTCATTTAAACCAGAAAATAAAACGTAACCTGAGCTCCAGCCCGTGCCACAAACCAGCTGACTCCTTGAGCAACCCAAAAGCCAAACCCAGTTTTTATTCTCAACCCAAAGATGCACATTTGCTCAAGAGCGGTAACAATTTTTCCTTATTATTATTCTTAGCTAGAACCTCCAGCCTTTCAGCTCGTGGTTGCTCGAGGTAAAAAATCAGCACAATTTGAACTGTGATCAACTAAAACATGAAACGAATGCTGTGTTTTACTTAATAAACTCCAGCGACACAAGGCTGCCTGGTAGACACGATGTAATTTGTTTTGGATGTAAAGATGGAAAAATAGTTGTTTTGTCTTCAAGGCAATTAAAAAAAAAAGAAAGATTTCTGTATTAACAGAAAGAAAGCTGCCAGGCTAAAATTCATATTTAATAAACTATTTTTTCTGTTCCCTTATATTAGCATTCAGAGATTGTTAATTCTTGTTATTTTCCTCAAAGTCAAGAAGTCATCACGTGTCACTAGGAGGTCATTACTGCTGGTATTAGGAGCTCGCCTGAGAACTACGGCGTTTGCTACAAAACAGCAGAAAGGAGAGTGGGAAATAGCAGTTGCTGAATAGTTCTTGAAAATATGTCCTGCAGAAGGTCCCATGTGGATGGGCACGGCGATGGTGGGCTGACACATGGTGCCCATGGGAGCATCCCCACTCCCAGGACATCCTGCGGTGCTGCTGAGCTTGGGGCTGGGCTTGGTCTCCACCGGGACCCAAGGTGCCACGGTGGCCACCAGCACCTCGCGGTTATAGGTAGCCATCATCGCTTTTGGTAGCAATTAAGCCTCATAACGGGCACTGGGAGGGTATCAGGTTCCTGCTGCTTATGGGGCTGTATTAATAACTGGGGCTAAAACCACATAAAGGGGGGCAGAGCATCTCTATCGTACAAAACAACTGGGATGGAGAAAGGAGATTTCTCCAAAACAGCAGCGTTGGTGAAAGCAAAGCTCCCAAGGGCTCTCCCAGCGCTGGAGCCCAGCCAGAAACCAGCTCGGGGGCCCCTTTCGGTTCCTCCATGCGGAGCACATCCCTCTTTCTTTGCTATTTCAGTTAAAAACTGTGTTCCTCTCTCTTGCAGCCAGGCCGCCAGCGCAGGAGGGAGATGCAGCCACAGCCCTGAGCGGGTGCTGCCAAAACTGTCCGTGACCCACCTCTGCCAAGCCCAGCACCAGCCATGAGCGGCTTCTTCTCGCGCCTGGACCCGCGGCGGGTGCCGTGGGGGGCGGCGGGCCATGCCCTGCGCACCCGCGTCCTGCGCACCAAGCCCGTGGAGTCGATGCTGGAGGGCACGGGGACCGCCACCGCCCAGGGTGCCAGGCTGGCCAAGGTCCTCACCACCCTCGACCTCATCTCCCTTGGCGTCGGGAGCTGCGTGGGCACCGGCATGTACGTGGTGTCCGGCCTGGTGGCCAAGGAGATGGCGGGGCCCGGGGTCATCGTTTCTTTCATCATCGCCGCCGTTGCCTCCATCTTGTCAGGTCAGTCGTGTGGGTGGGTTTTTGAGTAACGTGCTGTCTCGTGCATCCTCTGGCTCCATTCATGGGTGGACACCTGGCAGGACCCAGGCTCAGCAGCACAAGCTACCAAGAGGTAGCGACTTCCCCGTAGACTAAAAAACCCTTTCACAGTGGGCTTGCCCAGCTCACAGGGTGCACTGCCTCTCATTGCCCAAATATCAGACCAAACCTTGTACTGGGAGCCAGCAGCCCAAGCATAATTACCCCGATGAGCTGCTGATGGTTTCCCCAAGGATGGAGCCTGTGGTCAATATATTTTGAAGCATTTGAGAGTTTCGCAGCGCGTGTCCCAGGCAGAGAGCGCGGGCAAGCCACAGCGTTGGAGGAAGAGCACAACGTGGCTTGTGGGAAACCCTGTTTTGACAGGAAGGATATCGGTGGCTTCGGTAGCACCGGGGCCAGCTTCTTTTGTTGTGGACATTGCTAACAGTTAAAAAACTCCTCGGTTACTTTTGGAGTTGATTTTATTGGCTCCTATTCACACAGGATCACTCTTTGAATTTCCAAACAAAAAACCCAACAAACAAATGTGCAGAGAGCAAGGAATTATGTATTTTAGTGAAAAGCCGGTGAATTCCATCTCCTCCGTAGGAACCCAGCTGAGCATATGGCTCGAGCTGCGGTTTCCACATGAAGCCAGTACTGCTGGCATTTGTCCTTTCCAGATCAGTGCTAACACGATGATGTGATGTTCTTGCTCTCCCCGCTCAGAGGACTTTGCATGCTGTGTCAGTCTGGTACCCAGCTTTTATCCACGGGTTGGATAAGGAAACTTGAGTAAATGGCAAAGGGCTTTGATAGAAGACAGGAACAGCAAACGTGGCAAAATGACCCGGCTCAGCTTTTCAAGTCTCTGGATTTTTGTAGGGGGAGGTGGAAGCACATCATGCTCTTTCCCTGGAGGTTGCAGCGCTGCTCCATGGAGATCCCACCAAAGTCCGTGTGAGTCTGGACCCCCTACACCCCTGCAGCCCAGAGGCACAACCCTGGCACAGCACGGGGATGGGTGTCACGCTCCCCCCAAAGCCATGCCAGGGGAAGATCCCAGCGATGCTGGCTGGGGACCACCGCACTGACAGTCCTGCCTCCCCGCTCCCCAGTTAGACCCCAGTGACAAGGCAGCTCGGACACATTTACCACTGGTTCAGTCCAGAGCAAGAGCTGAGAGCATGTGATGAGATCTGATGCTCATTTGAGATCTCAGCACAGCAAATGAACCAAACTGCCCATTTTTTAACCGAGGTGGTAGGTAGCATCAGTGTCTTTATCCTTCCCCGCTGCCCGCTTTCTCTCCTCTGCGAGGGGTTCGCTGGCCGTGATGCAAACCAAGAACAAACAGAGCCTGGGTGGGTCTCATCTAAAAAGAACCCACACTGTCCTCCAAAAGGGGCTTTTTCACCCCAGATGCGAGCCCTGCCCCGCAGCGGGGAGCTCCTCCTGCCTTCCCCCACAGGAGCCTCGCCTCTTCCCGCTCAGCTTTCATCTCTGCTTGCTTTTGTAGCCCTGGGAAAGTGTTTTGCAAAGGATACAGTGTTTTGATAGTCTCCTTGGCCACTTTCTCACTTCATCGTTGACGCTGCTGTTGTTTATAACAGCAACACGTTTTTGGCAAGTAAAATCAAGCAAGGGTTTGGGAGCCAGACGGGCTATCGGGGGAAGCGATTTCAGCTCTCGCATGAGGGTCACTCCCGGTACACCGGGCACTGAGCTCAGGCAAGGGTGCACGGACAGATTTTAGGGAGTTTCTCACAGCTTTAAGGCCAGATGGGACCACTAGATCACCTGCTCTCCCTTGATGTATTGAAGGTCACAGAGTCAGATCCCACTGCCTGCAAAGTGAGCCCAGGAGGGTTTTGGCTAAAGAAGCCCCTTTCACAAAGCCATTTGGCTCCCCTGGGTGACAGCCACGGGGAAGCCTCGCCAGGCAGGTCCCACCGGTGGGAAATCCCTAAATCCCTCTGTGCTGTTTAGCCCGGTTTCAGATTGGGATTTTTCCAGTTTCACCTACTGGACAAATGCCAGTTTTGCCTTCCCCTAGGTTTAAGCAACATATGCCCATCAGGGTACTTACAGACATAGTAGCGTTGATTAAACTGATAAATCAAATCAATCTCTTTCATCCTCTCACTGGAAGGCCTTTTATTCGGCTCTCAAGCAGAAGCATTTGCCCAACTTCCCTCCACAAAGCCTCTAGCGCAGGGAGCACCGCAGGCTCCCTCCATCAGCTGCAAACACCAGGATTCCCCACTCTCAGCCCCGTCTCTAACCAAAACCCCTTCTTGGCAAAAATCAGCAGTTTTCATCTTAACCAACACAATTATGCTCTCCACCGCCTTTTCCACCAGCCGTTGCTTGTCCCTTTACAGAATCACAGAATCATTTGGTTGGAAAAGACCTTTAAGATCATCGCGTCCAACCGTACCTGTCCACTACTAAACCACGTCCCTAAGCGCCTCGTCTGCCCGACCTTTTAAATCCCAGACTGGTAGCCATCCTGGGGGAGGACCTGAACCTTGCCTGAGCTCACAGTAAGGACTTTGCAAAATGTGATCAACCAGGTTGTATTCCTTTAGGAAAGGAGACCACTAAAGTTACCAGTCTGGGATAGTCTTCTCTGCCACACAGCCCCACGGGCTTCGGTGCCAGGCCGTGCAAGAAAAGAAGAGACTTTCTCTCACATGGGAACGGCTCTGCAACCCCAGCAACCCTTGATGGGGATTTCAAGCACCAAGCCACAGAGTTTTGGAGCGTATCGGCATGCTCTTACCTGGTACCCACGCGGGAGCAGGCTCAGCGACAGCCAGGGTGCACAACGGCGCGGGGGAGAGCTGAGCACGTGCCTCAGGTGCTGCCTGGCTGCGGGACAAGGGCCGGGATGAGGGGCTCCAGCTGCAGCTCATCATGGGCTGCTTGGGCGGTGCTGGAGAAATGGGATTCCTTTTTCTAAGGAAGCTTTCTTTATGGAGCTGCCTTTTACATATCTGCACACGGCGGTCATGAAACACAATGGAGGGGCTCAGTGGCTTGCTGAAAATAGGATTTTGCCATATACCTGCCTCGATAAATTGGCTGCTCTTGTTTAATGAAGGATGGTCCCTCTGGATTTCTTGCATGGCAGCATGAATTAATTGGCATTACCTCCAGCACTGCTGAAAGACCCCTCCCCGAAGGCTCGTTTCACCTAAAACATCACTCCCATGGTGCCAGTGCCCTGTGGGATGTCTCATGGTCCCTGTGCGTCCTTGTGCCAGGTGGTCAGCATCCACCCCACAGCCACCACCTCCCCGGCACACCGAAAGCAAGGCAGCAGCCAAGAGGGTGCACTGAGCCGTGGCGCTTGTACCACCGGTTGTGCTGCCCAGCGGCTGTTGCAGCGCTGGAGTTTGAGGTTGAAGCCAGCGGGAACTTCGTGGTCCCTCTTCCTGCCCTGCCGAGGCACCGCTCACCAGAAAAAGCCCCCACCAGACAGGTCAGGGTGCCCAGTGCGATGCCAAGCCACTGCTAACACAAGAACATCTAACGGGTACGCATGCGCTGTATGGAAAGCTGCCGGCCGCCTCGCCTCCTACCCCCAAACAAGATAAACCAGAGAATGGAGAGGTCAATTAAATCTGAAAAATGGGGTTTTGTAGATGGGATCTCGGAAGGGACAATGTCATGGACCAAACCACTCAGCTGTGTTTATGTCCTTCTGAATAATGTCAATAACTGTGTAATTACACCAGCGTAATGACTGCCATGCCAATTACACAGTGTGGCTGATATTCAAGGAAAAGAAGAGGTCTTCTGTAAAAGGACTACTCTTCCAAACAACCACTGGGTTGGTTTGTTTTCTGCAGAAACTTGCAATCACTCTTGATTTGGGGGGAAAACATGAAATCCATCTCCAAATTCAAAGAGTCGCGGCGGGGAGAGTGTGCCCAGCCTCCGCCTGCGCTCCCGGAGCTGGGCTGGCTGTGCGGGGGCACCGGGAGAGCGGCGTCTCTCCGGGTGCTGGGGGACGAGGTGCCGCATAGCCAGGGCTGCCAAGGAGTAGCTGAGTAACACAGTTTTATTACGCAGTTGTATTACAATAAAAATAATCATCATAATAATAATAATAATAATAATAATAATAATACAGTACTGATGCAGCAGAGATTAGTGAGATAAAATCTGCACCCTACTAAACTATGATATCTGCACCCAGATAAAATCTGCACCCTAGTAAATGATGCTATTATCTTCCTTTTTAAGCAGAGAGGGAAGCGCTGTGAACCTTATTTCTGATGGAGGACCTGCAGCACCTCAAAGCAAAGTGATTTGATTAACGCCATCCGATACGGCCAGTGGCAATCAGGGATGGACGGCAGATCTTGCATCTCATGTCCCCTGGACTGGATACTGCATGCTATCATAAAAAATAGTTTATTTTCTTAATATATGCTGATACCTAATGGAGATATCCACAACGTGTTGCTGTATGCAATGCGTAGTGAAAGATTACTCTCCTATTTTGGGATCCTAGCAGAGTAATTGAAAACTCAGCCGTTTTATACATGTTACTGTCCTTGCTTTGCCGTTATCATTCTGTATCAATAACAACCCTCTTTAAGCCTTATCTTGTCATTGGCTAAAAGCAGAACTGCCTCCAAGAAAGATTATATGATTTTTAAGGCTGTCAAAGAGAGAAACGAGATACTTGTCCCCATCAGAGCACCTGTTTCATAAATCATTCAGGCCTGTAGTTATCTGTGAATGTCTTACCTTTGCCGAGCGCATGCATTTTTCATCAGCTTTGGATAATGACTGTCTGTAGGGCTGGGTGATGGGGATGTCTTGCTGCTCCTGCAGTTGGGCCTGCTTTGCAGAAATCAAGTTTTGAAGAGTCCCGTTGAAAAGCACCGCCAGCATCGTGCATGCAAGTTAAACAGTGAACGGAATATAAAAACCCTCCAACACCAAGAAAAGAAACACCGTCAAATTCGGCTTAGGGATTCAATAATTCTGTGTTTGTACTGTGTAAAAACCGCACTTAGAGGAAGAGCAGCGACCTCATAACGTTTTTATAAATTATTCATTCCTCTCTCTGTACTGAACTGATTGCAATTTTGAAGCAATTATTATCTTCTAAATGGAGAAAAGTAGTTGGTAAAGAACTCAATAATTACTACGTGTTTACACACCGATAATAACAGCCCTAACCCTTTAACCCGTATGAGCTGCACTGGGGTCTTCGGGGTAGGGGCTTAATCAGCGTTAAACATGCAGGAGGCGGTGCGGCCTTCCAGCGCTTGTTCTGACTAATATTTGGGGAATTTATGAGTAAATCCATCCGTTCCTTTTAAATAAAAGCTAATGGTTGTTTTAAGACAGCAGTGTGTCAGGGTCAGGTTTTTATTGAAAAGTATCCTGACGCAGTAAGCACACAAGGAGTTTGGAAAGCATTCAAGTCCCCTGAAACCTCCTCCAAACAGCTCCAGTTAAATACTTCTTTTTGCTTTGCTTTTCTTCTTCTACAAAGCCAGTTTTGCATCTATGCTTCAGAATGACACTTAGACGAAACGTTTTTAAGTGTTAAAATAACCGACGTTCCCTAAGGAAGATGGCTTCAAACTCCTCTTGCATGGGTGCGAATGAGAGCAGGGATGATCAGGGCGGTGCTCGTGCCTGGATCTGCGTAGCAATAACCCAAGAAAAGCGTTTGGAGATTGCACAGTCGGGGCAGGGAGAGGCGTAGCCTTGTGTGAGCCCTCCTGTGGCATCTTGCTCTAGGATGAGGCTGGGCAACACCGGTCCAGGAGCCCACGCGATGGCTATAACCATCCCTGACCTCCTTGTGCCCAAACGCTGAACTCCGGCAGGTCTCACTGCCACCACCTTTCCCAGGGCTATGATATTTTCTGCAGCCAAAAGCACTGGGAGCTTGTCAGTGTATTGATACCACGAAGAAAACATTTGAGAGAAACGTTCTTGGCAAAAATCATATTACAGTGTCGTTGTTGGATGGGGAAGAAGAGGTATCTATCACCATCAAAGCTACTGCGGGGAAACAGTGCTCCAAGGACTGCACCACCAGCGCTGCCCAGTTCTGCTCCCTGTGCCTGGATTTCCCCCCAGCTTTGGCCGTGTGTCTGGGGGGGCTGCGGCTGGCCACGCCGGAGGGTCCCACATCAGGGGTGCACACCCGTGAGAAGGCTTTTCCACAACAGGGTGTAAAGATTTGGGTAGTTTGAACTGTGTATTTTCAAAAAAATTCCTTCACAGCTTGATTTTAATTGGAAAACGGGCTGCTCTTTAAGCCAAGCGATTGGGAAAGGAGGGTTACCATGGCCCTCTGCCATGTCTCTGGTCTCCTCCTGATGCTGACTACAGCCCTGGGCACCTCCTGGCACCTCCAGGCAGGTGGGACCAAGGCAGTTTTATTTTTTCCTTTTGCAAGCACATTTCCCTTAAGTTGCTTCATATATTTACGGTTGGACTCGATGATCTTAAAGGTCTTTTTCAACCAAATGATTCTGTGATTCTGTATTTTTCTAAACAGGCGTTTGCTATGCCGAGTTTGGCGTGCGGGTCCCCAAGACCACGGGCTCTGCCTACACCTACAGCTACGTGACGGTGGGGGAGTTCGTGGCATTCTTCATCGGCTGGAACCTCATCCTGGAGTACCTGATCGGCACGGCGGCGGGCGCCAGTGCCCTCAGCAGCATGTTCGACTCGCTGGCCAACCACACCATCAGCCGCTGGATGATCAACAGCGTCGGGACGCTGAACGGACTGGGTGCGTCACGCCATGCATAGCTACCTGCATTAATTAGGGCCTGAAAAGTAATTGGAAGCTCGTCAGGAGTCAGACACGGATATTGGGCTTCATTCATTATTTACCGCCCGTCTGCCGCTGGCACTTTGCCTTTGCAGGCTGGTTCACAAGACGGGATTCGGGGGGGTGGGATACACGATACTTTGAGCCCCTTTGGGATGAGCTGGCATTTAGCAGAATAAGCACCCGGAAAAATTAGTGGAATGTCAGAGGCTAACGACAGCGCAGGAGCACTTCAGCCAGTGCAAGCACTCTGCTCCGTCCTGTCGAGGCACACGCAGAGCCTTGTTAGAGAGTACGAGCTGGTGTCTGCACTACTGCCACGTAGGCACTCAGGGCTGCCATGGTCCTGTATGACCAGCGGGTCCAGCAACAGCCCGTGGCTCCTACCGGTAAGTAAAACAGCTAGCTGTCCTGTACCTGTGTCGTGAAAGCTTAATGTCTGATTGATTTTTAATTAGTACTTGGCAGATAGATGTTATGCAAACTGGGACCTGATGATTTGTTTTCTGCCCTCCCAAAACTCCTAATGGTGTCTTGAGGCATCAGGATTTATCACCTTAATAAAACAGCGTTAGCTGGTGGAGGCAGGGGCGTCTGGAGACCGCCTTTGCAATGAGATCAGGGAGTTCTGCAAAGCCTCAGGGTCTGAAAAGCATTTCTAAAAGCTCCCGCAGAGTTTCTGGAGATGCTGTCCACAGCTACGAATGGAGAGTTACACGTCTCTTTTCTCTTACCCAGGGAAAGGAGAGGAGTCGTACCCTGACCTTCTTGCTCTGGTCATTGCTGTCATTGTCACCATCATCGTGGCCATGGGGGTGAAGAACTCAGTGGGGCTGAACAACGTGCTCAACGTCATTAACCTGGCAGTCTGGATCTTCATCATGATTGCTGGTCTCTTCTATGTCAAAGGTGACAACTGGTCTGAAGGGCAGTTCCTGCCGTTTGGATGGCCGGGGGTAAGTCCTGGGCGCACGGAGGGACACGCAGCACCTAAGCGGTGCCACCCACCTGCCACACGCTCACCTTTGTTCGTGATATATGCACTCTACGTCCATGGCACTCTCCAAATCTCAACCCTGCCAAACCCACCTGCACTTTGCCCAGGGACCTCCAATTTCCACCACTGCGGGCTTGGATCCAGACCTCCTCGCTCCACCAAACCCAAAGGGTACGGCAATGCTTTGCCCGTATCTCCTGCCAGCTCTTAGAATAAACTCAGAACTTCTCCAAAATGTCCTCCTGGAGAGCCAAACTCCACGTGAAAGTATACCCCAGGAAATGTCCCTAATTGCCAGGCAACGGAGCAAAATGGAGTGGTCATCCGAGACAGGGCGCTCAGGAGGAGCTGGCTCAGCCTCTGCGGAGGGGGAGATACTTGTGTTGGCTGGTTTTCAACAGCAATGTTCTCAAGCATTTGTTTTGAGCACTTCATAATGCCACCTGCCAGTACTTATTTTATGGATGTTCCCTCAAAGCTTACTGAGAATTTGGACGTATTTGGCTTTTTTAGCTTGCTTGCACTGGTTTTTATCCAAGGATGAACAGAGACTGAAAATATCTCAGCTGGCCTAAACCCAAGATAATTTCTCAGATTTACACTGCTCGACTCCATCGGGGTTTTGTGCAGAAAAATAAGCAAGAAAGTAAAGTAAACCAAGAGTCTTGATTACTGAAAGGGTCCCAAGCTGCCATACAGTCCCTGAACCTCCCTTCAGTAAATCAATACCTCTCTGCCAGAGAACAACAGTGAGGAGAAGAGCGCTGAGGCCCGTTTGAGAGCAGAGGTCATATTTACCTTTGGATTGTCCCCGGGTTTTTGTGCCATACGATAGGAATGTAAGAGAGAAAATAGAAAATAGCTGTTTTGCTCCAATTCAACTCACCAAGTATCTGGTGGCAAAACCCCGTAGTTTTAAAAGATACATATCCAAAGCACATCAAAACCGATAGGGTCTTCCCATCATTTTCGGCTGGTTGGTTGTCTCCCAAATTGTTTGTAAAAGTAAATCCATCACAGCACAAGCATGAGATCCCCAGGGGCACAGGGGATACTTTAAAAAGGTAATTCCAGGTAGTCCCCTGAAAGAGGTGAGTTCTCCTGTGTGCTCCATCACGAGACAGCTGAGATGACAGAGATGTGAAGGACACGCAGTACCCAGCTGGCTAGCTAGATGCACGTGAGGGTTTTACAACTGCAAATGAGCTCGCTCACAGCCACATCATCTTTAGCCCTCTTCAGTGTTTCTTCCCTATAAACGTCCTTGCTAATATTGTGTATTTTTAAAAAAATCACATTAAAAAAATAACTAAACAGTACAAATAATTCCTCATCCAAGTGCTCCAACGTGTGCTCCTAACCTGTCTGCAGCTTCCAAGCAAAACAGAGGTTGTTTGGAAAGCGGCGCACATCTGACTGCTGCCGCTCTCTTCTGCTTCCTCTGCTAGCGGATCTTGCTGCCGCATGAGACGTCTTGCTAAGATGGAACGTGTAAACGTGCTCCAAATCCCCGCTAATATAAACGGGTTTGGGGTGGAGGATTGTGAAAGCAAACTGAAATTGGTTAATTGTCTCCTCTGTCGCTGCCAGGACGTCCCAGCAGATTGGGGCACTGCGTCGGCACAGGTTTGTGGTGCACCACGAGTGAGCTGCAGATGCCTCCAGTGACTCGGGCCACACGTTGAAATCTTTTCCCTAGACCAGGTCACTGGGTTATGGGTGCTCCCAGGGTCAGTCCCCAGATGGGAACGCCCAGCTCTGTGCGTCCACCCCCTGATCCGCCCCCACTCCATCATTTCTGCTCGGTTCCCTCTCCCTGGTTGGGTGCCAGCCTCCCTCCGGGCACTCAGATGCTCGATCCTCCACGCAGGTGCTCAAAGGGGCTGCGACGTGTTTCTACGCCTTCATCGGCTTCGACATCATTGCCACCACGGGAGAAGAAGCGAAGAGTCCCAACACCTCCATCCCCTACGCCATCACGGCCTCGCTCGTCACGTGCTTGACAGCATATGTGTCTGTAAGTACAAGCTATACATACGTAAATGTACATAAATATGTATGTATGCATATATATATAAAATATATATATATATATAGCATGTCCCTTCTGGGCATCTGCACAGCTCCCCTCCCCATGAGCGAGGGTGCCAGTCTGATCCTTGGACAAGGGCCCTTCGGTGGGAGCGGAGACATCCGCTGTGTTTCCATGTGACTCAGTGTCCTGCCAAGGCTCCCCCCGGCCCCAGCCCGGTTTGTCCCCAAGCTCCTGTCACCCTGCCGAGGTCCCTCTGCCGGCTGCAGGGAGATGGTAGCAGCCATTTTTTCTTCACGCCTCATCCCCATCCGCAGCTATTTTTTCATCCAGAAGTGCAGCAAAGCGGAAGGAGCAGCAGCACAGCAGCAACCTTTCTCCGTGTTTTTGGGAAAAGCAGCGCTGCCTCTGCTAGAGATATGGGAGAGGGTCCAAGCGAGGGGGAGGATGGGCAGGAATGGCCATGCAAGAGATATCCAGGTGCTCTGCACCCCAAGAAATGCATGTCTGTACTTAGGGATTTTCCCTGTAAAAGAGCAAAACTGAGTCATGAAGGAGAAAAAATATTGTTCTGATCATTTCAAAGAATCTCACCCGCTGCCTCTCCTGCAGAGTGGTGGGCTTCCCTCGAAACCAATTTCTCTTTAGCTCAAATAGGATGGAGTGTTGCCCCAAGCAATGCCATCCTGGGTTTTGAGTCTGTCCCATGGGAAATGCGTGACTCGGGCAGCACAGTCCCCACACAGGAACGTGGCCAATGCGAGTGTTACCAACCCCACTGAGTCCCACCAGCCTCCTGCATCACCACTGCAGCAAGGTTCAAGGTGTCGCCTTGTTGCCTTCAGAGGCCTTACCTCTAGCATTTTACATCCCCTCCACAGGGGACATAGGGATATAATCTCAATCAGACTTGCAATTTTTTGGCTTTCCACCCTTGAGAAGCAGCCCCTGTGCCCTGCGAGTCCCCAACTGACACCCGTGTCCTGTTCCTCTCGCCTTCCCCAGGTGAGCATCATCCTCACGCTCATGGTGCCCTACGATGCCATCGACACCGAGTCCCCGCTGATGGAAATGTTTGTCACCCATGGCTTCTACGCAGCCAAGTTCATCGTTGCCATCGGGTCCGTGGCCGGCCTGACGGTCAGCTTGCTGGGCTCCCTCTTCCCAATGCCAAGAGTCATTTATGCCATGGCTGGTGACGGGCTGCTCTTCAGGTCAGTCATGCCCATGCTGGCATTTATTTTTTCCCCCTTGGGACCCGGAGGGGAAGTGTGCTGGGAGGGACAGGTACTGTCCTGCGCCCTGACAGCCCAGTGCCATCACTGCAGGGAGAAGCAAGCATGCACAGGCTCGGTGCTTGCAGAATGGGGCACACACCAAAGCAAAATCCTGGGGGGCAAAAAATCAGGAGAGATCTATGCAAAAGTTTCTCATTTGGTGCTGGTACCTAGAGATTCAGTTGATGGGAGGATGAGCATTTAATTCAAGAGTTATTTGCAAAGGAGAGCAGCTTATATGCATAAAATCTTGGCACTTACTTGCGAATGTCCAAGTGCCCATTTGGGAGCTGGTTAGACCTAGATCTAACTCCAGATCCAGTCTCAGCAGTATTTCCAGTCCTCAGCTGTCTGGAGTCTAAGCACCAAAAAGCAACAAGAGCTGAAGGGATCACAGCTCTGAGCTTGGCCCCTCCAGCCAAGCAAGAGTTGTTGCAACAGGGAACCACTGCCATCTGCAATTTTAACGTTCTGCAACCGTTTTGCACTCCAGATTTTTGTCCCACATCAGTTCTTACACGGAAACTCCCGTAGTGGCTTGTATCGTCTCTGGATTCCTCGCAGCACTGCTCTCCTTGCTGGTCAGCCTGAGGGACCTAATAGAAATGATGTCCATCGGCACGCTGCTCGCCTACACGTTGGTCTCCGTCTGTGTCCTGCTCCTCCGATACCAGCCCGAGAGCGACATCGATGGCTTTGTCAAATTCCTCTCTGAGGAGCACACCAAGAAGAAGGAGGGCATCCTGGCCGACTGCGAGAAGGAAGCTTGCTCCCCAGGGAGCGAAGGAGAAGAGTTCACTGGCCCACCGACCAACACATGCGGGGCAAAAAATCTACCATCCCTGGGGGATAACGAGATGCTGATTGGGAAATCTGATAAATCCACCTACAACGTGAATCACCCCAATTATGGCACGGTCGACATGACCTCGGGGATAGAGGCAGACGAGTCTGAGAACATCTACCTCATCAAGCTGAAGAAGTTGATTGGCCCTCGCTACTACACGATGAGGATCCACCTCGGACTGCCGGGGAAAATGGACCGCCCCACGGCAGCCACCGGCCACACGGTCACCACCTGCGTCCTCCTGCTCTTCGTCCTGATGTTCATCTTCTGCTCCTTCATAATTTTTGGGGCAGACTACATCTACGAGCAGAGCTGGTGGGCTGTCCTCCTCGTCGTGCTGATGATCCTGCTCATCGTCGTGCTGGTGTTTGTGATCTTGCAGCAGCCAGAAAACCCCAAGAAGCTGCCCTACATGGCACCTTGTCTGCCCTTTGTCCCTGCCTTTGCTATGCTGGTGAACATCTATCTCATGCTGAAGCTCTCCACAGTCACGTGGATCCGATTTGCCGTCTGGTGTTTTGTGGGTGAGTCCCAAATTTATTTATTTTAATTTTTTAACTTACACTCTTTTGAAAGGATGTTAATAATAACTTCCCTAATTAGAGTGCTTAGGCTGATGCTGCTTCAGCTGGGACATACCCAGTCCTTTGCATTTGCCCCTTGTCATCCTGAAGTTCTTAGAAACCTTGGTTAATCAAGCCCCCGAACCGCAGCTAAATGGAAAATTACACCTCCAGAAAACGTCAGTTTGATGGAAGTAAACTGCTCCATGCAAAGGTGACTGTTTTGATGAGTCTTTTGATGCAAAGTAGGTGGGTTCTGGAAATTGCCTCACAGGCAGGTTTCCTACAGAAATCTGCCTGCTTTCTTGCTATTTCACCCACTTGAGCTCTTCGGCAGCCCACACCAAAATCTCAGCACTGTGTTTCCAAAGCCCAGAGCTGCCCAACCCCAACAGCCCTGGGAGAGACAGAGCCGAGGGATCTGTGGACTGTATTTCTTTTTCTTGGTCTAAGTCCTTAACTTTGTGGCAGGGGGACCTCGGGACTCACAGGCTCTGTCGTGGACCTTTTTTTTGGTCAAATGTAGACGTCTTGGCACATAGCCAGGAGCCTGGCATATCCACAGTTTCCCGTGCTTTACATTGCAACCCACTTACTCCACAAACCCAAGAGAAAAAGAGCAGCTCTCATAGCTCCTCCTGGAGGCTCCCAAGTCTGGACTATAGAGAACCGAAGCAACAAGGCAATATCAAAGCCAAGAACTCTTTACAGAGAAATAATAACCCTATAGGTAAATATATATATATTGCAGCAGCCCACAGGAGCCCCAGTTGCAGACAGCAGACCCTGAGCATGGTGCCAGCACCCAAAAGGACCATCCCTGGCCACGTATCCCGCCAGCAGCCCTCCCTTTTGGGAGCAGGGTTCAGGTTCCTGGGTTGACAGGGAGAAAGTGGTGGGGAAAGAGGATTGATGCAAAGGTCACAGTCAGCTGCCACCTCCTGTGAAGGCAGGAATCGCCCCTCCTGGAGGAGGGGTGGGCAGGCACAGGCCACCACACCGGGCTCACCAGCCTTCATGCTTTCCTCAGGTGCCTCCTGACATTTGTAGTTGTTTGAGCTCGGTTGGCAGAGCCAGGAGATGACATGAAGAGACCTTGGATCTCCCTCTGGTGTCTGAGAGTTTGCAGTAGTCTCATGGTTTTCATCCTTCAGGGGGAGGTTGCTGCCACGTTTTTCCTCCATTTTGCCATTCCCTCTTTTGCTTCGGGGTGAGGACTCAGTTATCCTGAGCCAGTCCTGCACGGCTGAGGTCCCATAGCAAAGCTCCACCTCTGAGAGTCCCCTAACCCCAAGCCAAGCCATTGGGCAGTAGCTGCCACGTGCACCCTTTGGGCTGGAAAAGACATGCTCAGCGCTTTTTTGGCCCTCAAAGGCAATAGGTGAAGCTGCAGACCCAGAGAAAGCCCTTCCACCTGGAAGCAAAGTGACTCCAAAATATCAGTTTAATCCACTGTGATTAAATACTTTCCCCCGTGGGTACATCTAACGCCTCTTCAGCTGCCAGCAATGGCAATGAGTCAATTAAGCCAATCCATTAAGGTGTGATTGATGGACTCCACCAGCCCCATCCACGGCTGCTCGCCTGTCGGGGGAGGTACATCCCATTTGTTTTTGTGGCAGAGATGTGCGATCCTGCCACACGGCCTCTGGATTTAACCTCACAAGCAGTCTCCCGTGGCCAGTCCACGGCATGTGGAAAAGTCTGGGCTTCTCTATGCACACGTCTGGGGTAGGTTAATCCCAGGATCCACTGGAAGTTAAATCTCCAGATACATTTGCTTCCAGGGAAAGCATTGGTGCAGGAAGGTGAGATCAGGTAGGGCTAGAGGGAGAAGATGAAAGGAAACTCCTGAGGGGAGGAGGACAGGGTTTCAGAGCTGGTTTAATACCGAGTACGCCCATCCTGACAACCCTGGGACACGTGTGGCTGTGAGCACCAGCAGGAGAGACACTGAGAGCATAAGAAAACTCCAGAGAGAAGAGGGTAGCCCGGAGGCTAACAGGGTGGAGATGCGGGGTTGTCGGCACCTGGGAGCCTCCACACGTCTGCTGGGAGCTGCTGTCCCACCGAAGCTGCAGATGGCACAACCACGTGGCCAGCAGCGATCCCAGCCCGCGGGTCACAGCCAGCAGCCCGAAAACACAAACTCAACGGGTTTGAAGAGCAGACATCAACTACAAAATACGCTGGCTTAAAAAATATAGGTATATTTAGATACACTTAACCCTCACCAGCTGGCACCAGCCCGGCGCTGGGTGGGAGGATGCTGGCGGTGAGCTGGGCTGGATCCCCCACCCACCCCTGATGTGGGTTTTGGGGGGCAGGTGCTGTTTTGGGGCATGGTGTGTTTATAGCAATGTCTTATCCGGGGTCGCGGGCCTGGTACAGGCAGCCGGCGTCCAACCCTCTCCCTCTCACCCGCCGCAGGTCTGCTCATCTACTTTGGCTATGGGATGTGGAACAGCACGCTGGAGATCAGCGCCCGGGAGGAGGCCCTCCACCAGAGCACCTACCAGCGCTACGATGTGGACGTCGACCCCTTCTCCGTGGATGACAGCTTCTCCTACGCCACTGAGGGTGAGGGCTACCCGGGCTGGGGTCCCTCCGAGGACAAGGGCTTCTCATACCAGCAAATGGCAGGAGCAAAGGAAAGCCATCGGACGAGTAGCAGGCCGAAAAGCAAAGGCAGGCACAAACCGCCGTCGGAGGCTCTCATCGCCAATGACGAGTTGGAATACTCCCCCGAGTAGCGGGGCGGGCAGCGGGGTGCCGCGCAGCCCAGCTGATAAGGAAGGGTCCCCGCGGCTTCCCCGTCCTGTCCCATCATCCCCGGGTCCTCCACCACCACCCCGCTCACCTCCGGTCCTCGGGACACGCTCTGCGATTGCCGTTGACCACGAACCAAACACACCCGTGGCCCGTCCCGGCTCCACCGGTCGGGTCCCGCTCTAGTGAATGCCGGCTGATCCCCTGGCACCAGTTGACCTGGCACCAGCTGCGCCGGCGGAGGTGGTGGAGTGGGAGATGTGCCAAACTGGGAGGGCATTGAGAGGTGGAAGGAGCCGCATGAGGGGACGAGACAAGTTGTCCCTGGGGAATGTCCACCCAACGGCCGCAGCGGTGAGATGTCACTCTTACATCTTTGGCACTTTCTTAGCATGTGTGTTTTTTCCTTTGAACCACCTTAGAACTAATAGCTGAGCCAGAGGGACAGGGGGGTAGGCAGGTACAAAATGGAGATGGACCAACCTCTTTCAAGGGAGTAGCTCAGAGGTGGATCCAAGGATGTTGGTCCCATCACACAGCGTTTCCATGGCCCGTTCTGGCACAAAGGCACTCGGTGCACACAGCAGTGCTACCCCTGTGTCCATCCCCGCACCCCAAATCCAGCGTCCCAAATACTGCGATTCAAAATTAGTCCGTGTCTCAATCAAACCTTGAAATCCCAGCACAGCCGAACATCTCAAATCTGTGGTTGGGAGCCTGGTCCCATTTCTGGTCACAGGAAGGGCCTTGACCCACTCTTGGCTCAACCCACCTTGTGTGTATGGTCAACGAGGACCACATGCCATTTCTCTGAGCATCACCAGTCTGAGGCTGGGCGCTGTGTTCACCACGTGGTGTCTTTTACAAAAATGACGTAATTTCCTCACTGTGGTGGGCACATTTCATCGCTCGCTCTGGCCTCGGTGCTTCAGGGACGTGTCCGTGCCCTCGCAAAATAGCAACGTCCATGGGTCAGGCACGTCTTGGCAGGGCTGGGCCACACGTGGCAAGCGGAGAGGACTTGGCTGCTGAAATCTCCCTCCCTGCTGCCATCTCCACCTTGTACCATTTTCTCTGTTTCTGCCCCTGGCTTGGTGGATGCTGTATGAAAAAACACTTGAAACGTAGCTCGTTCTACAAGTGTCCATATTTCAATTTGAAACCAAACAGAGCTGGTGGCTTGCAGGGCGGAGGTGGTCAGCAGGTGGACGTTTCTCATAGTTAAACCCTCCGGTACGGCCTGAGCATGGCCATGACCCCCAGCAGTGCTGTCAGGTTCCCTGTCGCCAGCGTCCCCGCAGCACTGTCGGCGACGATGGGGTTTGGTCGCTGCCACCGTCTCCCCTGGCACAGACAGCAGTTAGCAGCAGGTCCAGTTCTGGAGCCCATCACCAACATGCTTAGTTTAAAACACTGCAACAGAGGAACACCTTTTTGAAAAAATAATAACGAAGGAAGCACCCCATCAGACAGCGATACCCATCCTCCTCCCGGCTGCCGAAGGCTGCGGCCGGATCCATCCCCGGGGCTCCTCTGGAGCAGCCCAGACCAACCCCCAGTACCAGGGGCTGCTGCTGGCGTCCCAGGGGACAATTTAACATCGACAGGGGCATGAGGCAGGGTGTCCAGTGTGTGATGCTGAGAACCGTTAACACTTTTGTTCACTGGGTGATGCTTGGCCCTCCAAAACACAGCGCAGAGCCTGCCTGGCACCCTTTGCGGGCAAGCAGGCTGCCGGCTGCAGAGGGTGCTTGGAGCTGCACCCATCCCCATCACTCCTAGAGCTCAAGGGCTCAAGGGAGAGGTTGTGTCCATGGCTGCAAAAGTTTTCCACCTGCAGCTCCTCTCCCAAATGGTCACAAACTACAGTCCTTTTGCCAGTGGAGAACATCTGATTCTGCAGATTTTAACATGGAGCTGGAGCACCCCGGGCAAGCCAAGGGAAGTTTGGCCTCCACGAGGGCTTCAGGATGGGAGCAAGGGTTTAGCAAAGGACCCGTAAGCTTCTCTCTGGCATCCCCTCCCGCTGCCCGCCCCTACCACGCTTCTACAAGCAGAAATCCTGAGCGCATCCCACCGAAAAGCTGTTTGCAACGTGCCCACCGCTCACGGGCCAGCTCGGGAAACCTTTCTGGCGGTGCAGAGCTCCTCGCAAAGGTCACCTCTCGCAAAGGTCACCTCTCGCAAAGGTCACCTCTCGCAAAGGTCACCTCTCGCTCGCGCTTGGCTGCTCTCGTCCTCGATGCCTTAGAAGTACCCAAGAGAGACGGCACCTCGCAGGTCTGGCTTTATCTTTTCAGGGAGAAAGACTGATGCTATTTTCCTACCAGCTCTTGTACCATACCATATCCGAGGTAGTCGTCTTCGTCCTGCTTCCGCACGGTATTTAGGCATCTACTGAACCACAAATTCATGCCCAAGTACCCTGTCGAATCGAAGCCTGTTATTCCTTTTGCAGCCTTAATCTCTTGCTACAGAGCAGTTACCAATACCACTGTCTGTCGCCATGTCCGCTCTAGTTATGCCGTATAATTTGACGAGGGCTTGATCCCTTGCTCTTTGGCATCTGTAGGAACCTCTCCATTGGACCCATGCATTGAGTGAAGCCCTTTGGCTGCTCTTGTTCCTGTTCATCCATCCTCCTTCCCCTTCCCTGGGAAGCGTCGGGGCAGGACGGCTGCTCCATGTCCCCGGGAGCGCCGGGAAACAGCATCTGATGCCACGGCACTGTCTGGTGCAGACGGGCTGCCGTCGGCACTCACCGTGGCAGGGGTGGGAGCCGTACCCTCCTCCCAAGCCCACCACATCCCACCCAACGTTGGAGCGTAAGGAGAAGGCAGCCGAGCCGCAAGCTGGGGCTTGCCTGGGTCCCCCCCTCCGCTCCGAGCAGCAGTGCCTGGGGGACACACGGGTTCGGCCTCCGTTTGGGAGCTCGGGCGCTCTCCCTTGTGGTGGGCGTTGGGGTCTTCAGCGGGCACAACCAAAAGCTGCAAAGGCCGGAACGTTCAGGCATGTCCATCCCCTCCGGGCACCGCTGGCTCCAGGGTGGGGTTCGGATGCTGGGAGGAGGTGCAAGTGTTTGTTTTGCTGCAACCCCAAAATCCAGCCTTTCCCCCTGGGTGCCCTCAGGGAGGTTCTCACACCCCTGACCCACCAGGAGGACACAGGCGGAGCGGTACCACCCCGCTCCCACCACCGGTGAGAGGCACACAGCCCCCCACGCCTGACCGCCCTCCACGGGGCAAGCACCCCAGGGGGCCCAATGCATGATAGAGACGGAGCATAAATACCTCAAACCTTCCAGACTGACTCTGTAAGATCTCAGTCCCTCCACAAGTTCACTCCGCGCAGTTACGACCGCTCGGTTACCAGGCCCAGCACGCCGGCATCCTCCACGCGGCAGAGAAATCACGCCCCGAACGACATGGGATGTTGTAAATCCAGCTTGTAAATGACCTTCACTTCGTTTTGTTCGGTCTTTCTGATGTATATCTTGCTTTTTTTGCAGATGGTACTTTCTGGTGTAACAGTTCTCTGCAGTTCTGGTATGAAATTGGTGTATTTGTTAAAAAAAAAAAGTTTGTTCTATTAATTTTTTTTTTTTTTTGTGTGGTTTCCAAAAGCCCATTGGTGCATTGTTACAATGGGATCTTGTAGTGTGTCATGAGAAAGCAAAAAAATATGCAGACGTGTTATGGAGTGATTTTTATTTTCAAATGATTGTGTTGTTGACAACTATACATATTATATATATATTATCGAGATACTAAGAAGAAATCTAAATTTACCAAAATCTGTATATTTTAATAAATGCATAAAGCTTTATTGTGTGCCTTCACATTTAAAACTCAAACAGGAACTAATGGATTTTTAAAGAAAGCCAGAGACAAATGTGTCTTAGTATCAGTTTCCATAGTAATGTAAACCTTTCAAATGAAAGACTAAACCAAAAAATAAAAAATAAAAAAAATTCCCATATGAATTTTGTTAAGCCAATCGGTACCTGAAGGTCTGATATTTTTTTCAACGCTAAATTGAAGCTAGAGATGAACAAATCTTGTCTTAAGTGCTTCAAAATTTCCTTTGTAGAAGATCCATTTCAGTGGGCTGACTTTGGTATTTACTTGCACTGTTGTGAAAAAAAAAAATGGTTATCAGTTTACACAATAAAAAAAAAAATCTGAAAAGAACCTAAAGCCAATGACCGTGGGTTGACTATTGCAGCACGAAGCCCCAGGGAGCGCCGACGTCTTCCCATCTGCTCAAGGTGCTGCAGGCACCCACCTTTCCCTGGGGTAACTGGGGTGTCACGGCACCGTCACCCCCCTGCACAGGCACCGGGGCCGCGGGGAGGCAGGCATCACTCGTGGGGCCACGGCCACCTCTCTCCTTCGGGGTGCTCATGGCCACCAGTGTCCCCCCATGGGCTCCCTGCTGTTATTCCCGTTATTTGGGGAATGGGGAGGCTGCCAGGAGCACTCCCCATGATGGGGAGCTGTAGCTGGTCCTGGTGGAGCCGGGGACGACTCCACTGGGGCATCAAGGCCCACCACCTCCATGCCAGGATGACCACCAGAGCTCCCACCCACCACTCCACAGCTGATATTAGGCATGGCGTGGAGCAGTTTTTCCGTTCAGGAGAATTATCTTTGACTCTATTTTGAGGCTTTGGGTCAGCAAACGAGCACCAAAAGCCTTCAAGAGCCAACAACGCCGCGGCCAACCCAGCCCGGGAGAACCCCGCAGGGGATCGGGGCGTTTTGGGAGGGCACAAAGCAGGTATTTCAGCTTTGATCCTTTAAAAACTGGAACAGTTTAGTGTTCTTTGTGCTTCCTCCAAACACTTCCCCCTGTGGTGCCAGCACTAATATCCTGTCCCGTACTTGGCCCCGTCTCCTTGCGCTCCACGGTTGCAGATGTCTGTTTTCCCCACGGCTGCTCCGGGGTTGTTTTGCTTTGTTTGGATTTTTCTTCTCTTCCATGAAATAAAGCTTCTTCCTTCCTCCGAGCAGCTTGCCCAGAGCCTTTTAAGGGTTGGATTTGGGATCAGCCGCCAGTAACCTGTGGCCGTGGGTAGGGTGAGCAGAGCCCCAGCGCCAGCCCCTGCCAAGGGTCCCAGCCCCACGTGCCTGAAGTTGCCAAGATGCCATCCAAGGGTGTGGGCAGCAAAAAAACCCCGTAAGCACTGCCTGGCAGGGCTCATTCCTCATCGGGTCATGCACCGCTGCCCCGGCCCCTCCAGCAACACCTTGCCAAAGCCCCCCTCAAGCATCTCAGACAGGTTTTCCCGTGCTTTTTCCTCCTGATTTGCCCCAGGACCTTTTGCAGGGCAGCGTTCCAGCAGCTTTCTGCTCCGAGGTCTCCCACGCCGCCGTCAGCCCCGGGGTTAACCATCAAAGCTGCCGCTCGGCTAAAGCCACGGGCAGCGGCGCACAATCCACAATCCCCGGGCAGCCTGCACAAACTGGCACGTCTGTGCGCCACCCCTCGCCCGTGGCACCCGCGCATCAATGGCAGCACTTATAGCGTCTCTCCGCCGCGTACAACAACTGCCTGTGCCCTGCCTGTGATGTAATGGGCACAAGTGTCCTGCCGCCGGCCCCGCGCCGCTGCCCGCCTCGGGGGCATTGTATAGGGTGGCAGCGACGCGAAGCCTGCACAACAGAGACGCGTTCAAGACCGCTCGGTCTTAAAGGCAGATGCTGGGGTTGCGTGTCGGAGCTGAAGGGTGATGCACAGGCAGCCCGGGATGTGACCAGCCCCTCCTGGAGCCTCCTTATTCCCTCCTTTTAAACGCTCCCACCTTGGCTTCCCACATGGAGGAGGTGAGGTGTGGGAGCTGCAGCATCCTTGCCCATGGCTGCGTCGCCCAGGTTGGATTCTCCAGCTGAAGTAGACACCAAGATGAAAGGACAGTCCCTAATCCACCGAGGCTTGACTAGCAGCCTTCAAATTCTTCCCCATCATCCCAAAGAACTTGGTGGTCCTCTCCTCTGCTTGCTCAGTCCCCTCTCCTCCTACACGCCACACCACCTGGGCTCTCCCCCTTGTCCACGCTTGAACAGCGGCTATTCCTCTTTTCCCGCTCCTGAAGCCTGGCTGACACAAATTATTTGAACTGAGTTAACCCCCGGGAACAGATGGGATTTTGTATCAACGTAATTAAATTGCTACAGCCTCTGGACAGGGTTAGATCTTGATCTTACACGGTTTTAATCAGAGCGATGACCCCAGATCAGACCTTTATTTTAGTTGAGAGCACTTCCAACAACATGACTTATCAACTCAGCACGCCCAGCGGTGCTGGGGGTGTATCTCCACCGCCTCGGTGCCTTTCTAAAGTCTCCCCGATGGGAAGAGCATCACGAGTCAGTACCACTGGCGCAAGCTGCTATCAGGAACATCAAAAGAACGAATGGATAAGACAGCGGTCATTACCTTGCAGGAAGATTCCTCATATTTTAAATATTCCCCCCAAAACCAATAAGGCCCTCTTAATTCCATAGCAGAGCAGAATCTCTCATCCTGACCTGCTATGAAAAAAATAATCTTCAAAATCATTGGGAAACCCCTGTCATGGAAAAGCTGGAAACACACAGGGAGGAAGGAAGGAAGAAAAGAAGCCAGTGGTTGCAGGCACTCTGTTATTTATTGTACAGTATTTTCACCGAAAGTACAAAGGCATCATCAGTACTCACCAGAATTGTGTTGTAACAGGTACATTATACCGCGTGTTAAAGTGTGCTGCTTTAATGGTGCAAGACAGAACACAAATTTAGAGGAAGAAGGCAAGGAGTTTAAAAAAAAATGTAAAAAAAACATTTTTAGTAACTGTACAAAGGAAAAAAGAGAAACCAAACCAGAGTGCGGGGATTAGAGCCCCCGAAGTCATTTAAAACTATATATAAAGGCACCGTTATCTACCATGTCATTAGGACCTTTGGGTTCCGTTTCCTTCATACTGATGACTGGGGGTGGGGGGGAAATACTGTTACTAAAATGATCAAACTCATACAAAAGTATTTACAGAGAAAGGCAGAAAAAAATCCCCTACTCTTGTTCCAAAAGAGAAACATTTGCCCGGTTGGAGAGCACAGCCTTCCTCCCGACTCTCTCGCCCAAACCGTGCCAAAGCAGTGACCTTGAACAGGAGAAAGCAAACAGTGACGTGGTGGGAGAAGCTGCCAGAGTCCTTCTAACAACGGGAAAGTGTCTCTCTCGTTTCTGTTTTATTGCTTTGAACTCTCCTATAATCAGGGGAGCTAGAAAATAAAATAAAACCCCTAAAACCCACACGACAACCCCAAACCCTCTGAGTCACCCTGGCTGCAAGGAGATGGGGCAGGTGGTCAGGTCAAAATGGGGAGGACCAAGAGGCAAGGCTGGCTGGAGCTTTCTTTCTAGAGAAGGGGGGATCAGATGGGGAGAATAACGCTTCAAACTACCAGACATTTGTGCTGCTTTTCTAAATCTTCCCCTGGGAGCCTGACGGCAGTGTGTGTCAGTAGAAGCAAACCCAGGGCACACAAACCCACCAGCCAAAGCATCCGACGGCAGCCGTGGGACATCCCCAGGACGCTTACACGTGAGCGCTCTTCGCGTGGGTAGGGGAGCTGGAGCCCGAGGCGTAGTAGAAACGGTTTTCACCGAACGTCTGGGCATCTCCCGAGCAGCAGACGATGACGCAGCCGCCGAAGAGGCAGAGGGTAGAGCCGATCCAGCCCGTGTACAGGGAGTAGCCGAAGCTCATAATGGTGGTCTCGCGGTGGGCGCACACGGGAAACCAGATCGTCGCAACGACGCCGCACATGGCTGGGGAGAGATGGAAAGGAAAGGTAACTCCAGCATGTAACCCCACCGCGGGGACACAAAGCACACCAGAGGGGAGGGAAGGCTCTGCAGGACAGGGGACAGAGGGGAAGCCCATCCCTCCTCCTGTGCAGTCGCACGGTGGAGCCCAGGAGCATCAGCATCAGGGCTTGGTCCAGGAGATCTCCGAGCAGGAGGCAGCGTGGGAGCCTGGCGGGGAGAGAGATCAAGAGAGAACAGCCATCTCTCTCAGGCACCAACAAACAAAAAGAAAAAACAACTGCTGCTTGACACAATCTGATATATTTATTACAAGGGAAACAGATTTGTTCCCTAGGAACATCATGAAAGTCACCCCTGAAATTGATGCTCTGGAGAGCTGCAGAATTAGGAATAGATCAGATATGAAGCAAGACCACGAAAGCCGTACGCCTCGGTGAGACCGTAAAATCGGTGGCCCAGAGTCAACTGATTTAAATCACTATTTCTGCATGAACTCAGGTGCCACGTCCTCAGCCCACATCGGTCAGCATCACCGCAGTTGCTCTGCTGAACAGTCACAGAAACTTTAACAAAATACCCCAGCACTTAGAAAGAGAGAGAAGGGTTTATGAAATACAAGCAGAAAATGGGCAGGGACAAAATAAGCAGCAATACGGCATTGTTGGGGTTTTTTTATGGAGAAGGAAATGTCTCACAACTCTGGAAAGCAGATTCCACTTCCCTGCGGAAAATTTCTCGATATCAAGTGATGGGGACAAACCAGCAAGGCTCTCCAGAAACCTATTGAGCTGAATAGAAATGGGACCTCCTCTGAAGGGAAAACAGTCTGTTACCTAGAGTCTACAGTGGGTCAAAAAATGACTGAGGACTTCAAATTTTGCTTGAAATTCCATATTTTTTTTTTCCACGAAAAGCAGGAGGGCTGCCACGGCGGTGCTGCGAGGACTGCTGGGCAGGTGACACGTGGAGTAGCTACCCTCAGGACGGTAAAGCGGGCTCAAATTCAGCACTTTGCAGGCAGCCCGGCTAGAGATCGCAATGTTTTCAGCGTGCACCATCCACGCATGGTTTGCTCCAAGCACACACGCATGGTTTGCTCCGAGCAGGGAGAAAACATGTGCCCTGCATTCTCCTTGTGCTACACAAGGTCACCCTCGCTGCCCTCACCAAGGGTCCCACCTCCATCCTGCAAAGTCCTCACACGCACCGAGGGCAACGGGAGTTGATGGTGTTAATCACCTCACAGGAGCAGGTCCTAAAACAATACTCTTTTATGGCCTGTACATCTGAGGAGAATTAATCTGTCAATATTTATTTGCCTCCGGGACAAGCTGTGCAGGACTCCATCCTTGTGGCTATCAGAGAATCAGAGCAAAACAATAACAGGACCGTGGCAGCGTTACAGATTTCCACCGACCGCGTTAAAAGGTATCTGGAGGCAGTGTCAAAAAGTTAAGGTTGCAGGAGGAAAAAAAAAAGGGGGGAGAGATTAAAAATAAAATTGTTTAGTTAAAATGGAGAACAAACCGTATCTGCTGGCCGGTCCGGCAGAAAACCCATCCCCAATAGCTGCAGTTATTGTGAGAGAAAATATTTTCTTATGGAAAAGAGAAGAACATTTGAAGGATGCTAATAAAGCCAGTAATAATTTTGGGCCTCCTCAAAGCAAGGACCCTGCGGCTTTGGAAGGAATTTTTGGAGAAGGCAGGGAGGGGAGAACAGCATCTCTGCTGCGTGTGGATGAGTCCTGCAAACAGCTCGTGAGCCTCTAACGCTTTAAAACAAAAATGTATCAGTTGGGAATCCACAAAGCATTCTCATAGGCTCCGGGAAAAAAGCTTCTTTGTTGTCCGAAAAAAACACAATCATCTTTTCTTTTTCTGTCAGCAGTAAATATATATATATATTTATGTCCATAGACTGTAAGAGCCTTATCTATCCAGACCCTCCCCCACAACACAGGCCCGAAGAAAACACTTGCACTGGGGTGAGAAGAGCTCTCAGGGACGCTGACACAATGGCATCTCTTGTGCATGTGGCTCAGCTACATGTGAAACCACCTTCTTTTAATGCTGACAATACTAGAAAGCTGCGAAACGCAAGCCAAGGACTTTGCACGGGCCGGTTTGACCTCGCTGTCTCCGGAGGCTACCAGCTGCCGTCAGTCACCAGCGACCCCGTTGCTCGGCAAGAGGAACGCCCCGAAACAGGACTGGATTTCATCGCTCTGCATAGATTAGATGGGGCTGTAAATCCTCCGAGAAGATGTGAAAAGGACGGTCTGCAATTGCAACATCTCTGGGTGAACTCAAATTTTGGTCTGGCTGTATCACAGAGAAAGGCTGGAAAAAAGCTGATCCGCCGAGAAACCCGAAGGGACTGGAAAAGGCATTTTAGGGCAAGTTTCAAGTACTAAAATAGCTGCCTACAGGGACGAAGTCTTTGAATAGAAATTATTACCCCCTTTTTTTTGAGCGGATGCTGGAAGACCCTTTGCCTCTCCCTAAATATGAATGTCTTCAGATAGTAGAGCTGCCGTAGTCAATATGGTCTGGCAGAAAAGTAAAAGGAGGTCTGCGAACAGAAGGAATATTTCCTGTTAGACCAACTATGTTAGCTGGGAAACCAGGCATGGTTAAGGGCACACGTATTGGAAAACTTGCCTGCTTTTTCATAGAATCATAGAATGCTTTGGGTTGGAAGGGACCTTTAGAGGCCATCCAGTCCAACCCCCCTGCAGTGAGCAGGGACATCTTTAACCACATCAGGTTGCTCACAGCCCCGTCCAACCTGACCTGCAATGTTTCCAGGGATGGGGCCTCCACCACCTCTCTGGGCAACCCCTTCCAGTGCTTCACCACCCTCAGTGTAAAACATTTCTTCCTTCTATCCAGCCTAAATCTCCCCTCCTTTAGTTTAAAACCCTGACCCCTTGTCCTGTCACCACAGGCCTTGCTAAAAAGCCTGTCCCCATCTTTCCTATAGGCCTTTCCTTTTGCTAGAGTAGGCAGTCCCGTAAAAGCCACTGCCTCTACCTGCGAAAGCCATCCCAGGAATAGATGGCACGGTTGCCCTTGCTCCGTCAGGTCACTGCGAATCCACAGGGACACGTCCCAGGCTCCCAGCGTTTCTAAGTCCTTTTCGACTACGGACTTGCAGTGGCGGAATCCGTTGAGCTGAAACTCTTGATATTCTATGTTACAGGCGTATTTTAATCAGATGGAAGTACGCACAGGCAAGAAGCACAGAAGGTGCTTGGGGAGGCGGGGGAGATAGGGGATTACTGTAACTCAAGGGGCAGTGAGTCCCTGCCAAATTCCTTAACAGTAAGTTAAAGGCTTTCTGCAGAAGAAAGCCTTTCTCTTTCGCAGCTCAATTTAATCACTCTGAGTTGCTGACTCAAAGTCACACAGATTTTTCTTTCAAAGCATTTGGTCAAAATAATAGATATCCATGATTTTTTTTTTTTCTATATTCAAGGCAATCTTTTTATCTTGATATCTATGGTTTTATAAGTAAATCTCATGCAGTGTCCAGAAACACTTATTACTATCCTTTATTGAGTATACAATAGCTAATACAGTCATTTTGCAGTAGTAATTGCCGATAACAAATGTATTTTTCATCTGTGTTTTCCAGTCTCTTGAGTCCCTCACCTCCACTAGGAAAATGCCCGCTTGGTTCCCAGCACGGGGTCCCCCGAATTAGTATCAACAACACAGAATGGGCCAGGGTTTTTCCATCAACACAAGCGCATGAGATGTTTTCATACTGGCTCAGAGCAAACCTCTGCCGACAGTTGTTTTCGGCAATAAATCAGTTCTCTCGGACGGATAGGATCAAGCAAAGACATAAATCCATCAGCAGGCAGGATAGGAGGGTGTGCACACAGGTTGCACTCTGCAGCCTGCTATTATCAGCGGACAGAAAAATCAACGGAATATCTGAGCCCATTGTTTTCCTGGCAAGTTTTCAACTTTTTTTTGGTGGGTTGGGTTTTTTTTTCCACACTGTTTCAACCCCTGTTTTCCTTTTTAATAAACTTCAGTGACAAACCGCCATCCCTTCCCTGAGCAACAAATGAAGTTTGCCATGGGGCCAGCTCCCCCGATCACATCTCCACTCTCTACTTCTGCTGTTAGTGAGCGTTTTGGGGTTTGTTTTCTTTTAACCCGAGCTAAGTCTCCACTTAGAGGAAAAGGCTGGAACCTGGAAACCAGGACACCACGCGGTTGGAGAAAACCACAAACGAGAGTTCAGTGGCCAGAGGGTAAATAAGAACAGTCCAGGGCATATTACTTATAGAATATAATTAATTTTAAGGCAGTATTATGACTTTCGAGGCCTGATTCATGCTTATTAAATGCTCTGGAATGGTAACACCTCATTTTGCAAATAACAGATCATTAATCAGCTTAAATAATGTCAAAGTCCCAAGCTCTGCACATTATTCTTCTTCCAAAGGGACTGTCTTGCTGATCAGCCTGGAAAAATTTGGGGGTTGTAAAAATAAATGTGGGTTGTTGGGTTTTTTTTTTAAATTTAGGGGCAAAAAGAGCTTATTTATTCTTCATTTGTGATCTGACAAAAAGAGCATTATTGTAATTGTGACTAAAACATTGTGACCAGGCCGCTGTTCCCAGCCCGGATCATTCAGGACATCAGCGACATGAGCAAACCACTTCACCTGCAGATGCTTCAAAACTCATGGGGGTAAAAATCAGCAAGAAGTCCAAAAATCCGACCCAAAGAGCATTTGTCTGCCAATGTGTGTGTAAATAGACATTTCCTTGCCTCACAGGATCCATTGAGTGGGAAAAGCGTGTTCTGGGGTGGAGAGGAGCCTGGTTTACGGAGCACCGCAACCCCTCTCCTCCATCCTCTTACACCTATTCTCTTCCCTGCTGTTACACCACAGCAAGACCGGGATAGGAGAGTGGCACACGAGACCCCAAACCCCTGGTGCGACGCTGCAAGATATGGGATTGCACTTGTCCTAATGCGGCGTTACCCAATACCACCACTGCAATTCATTTGCCGTGTGTGCTGGTCCTGTAATTCCGTTGCCCGTCGGCAAAGCAGATTTAAGGGCAATACTCTTGCCTCCACGTCCGCAGCCAGGCAAACGGGGCTGATCTACTGCACGGTTCTCCTTGACTGGAACCAAAAACTCACGTTTGTTTGCCACAAAGTGCAGCTCTGCTAGGCCTCCCCCATGCTGGGCAGGGGAAATCCGGCAGAGCGGACTCCTCCGGCTCTAAAATTTCATTCACAGGCAGAAAAAAACACTTTTTCTTTCACTTTGGCCAAGCCCAAATACGTGACTCGAGGTTTCGGGACAGGGATGAAGGCCACGTTCCAACAGCTCTCTAACGTGGCTGTTCACAATCGGGATGTCTTAAACAGGCCCTATAAAGCTGATTTTAGGACTTTCCAGCTGTGGCAACATGCCCTTGAACCCCACAGACATTGAAAGAGCCCCTTGGTCTCCGTCCCTTAGATTTCGGATGTACCAACTTGTACTATCTGCTTCTCACCGAGGCACCGGAGGAGAGACCGCTTGCAAGGAAGGAGCGCCCAGAGGACAACCCCTCCGAGTGTGCAGCTATATCCAGTGCCCACTTGAAAAAAAATAAGGAGGAGGAGGAGAAGAAGACGACGGGCATGATGTCAGCGCGGGCTGCCAGCGACCAGCAGAGCCACACAAAGAGGCCACTTTCCCTCACCCCTCCTCCTCTGCCACACAGACGGGTGAAAACAAGGCACCGCGGCCTGTTGCTGAGATGACGAGGCTTCAAGAACATGCAGGTGTTGCACTGGGGACAATGAGCTCCAGTCTGTGCTGCTCAAAACAATCTCCTCCGCAGGCACTGAGGACGGGAAGAAATTCCCAGGGGAACATGGAGGCCAAGGGCAAGGCTGGCCAGAGGGGCTTGGGAGGCACAGGGGACATGCCACCCCTCTTCCCAGGTCCATGCCACCTCCTTGCTCCCTCCCCTGCTGTCCCCACAGGACCAGCACCCTTTGGCCGTGGGCTTCCCTTCCCACACACCTCAGCTTACTTTGACCCCGCTGCATCTGCGATGCCCAGGGAAAATTCAGAGGCTATCCATTCCCTGTAAGCAGCTTGGAAGCGAAGACCCTTTTCCAAAAACAGCATCGCTTCCACAGCGAACCAGCAAAACCAGCGCCCGCAGGCAGCTGCCCGTGTGTAACGACGGCTATCGCCCTCCCGCAGGCACAGGCGGCGGCCGTGCCCGAGGACTCCACAAGGCAATGCACAGCAGGGTTTCCCAGCCCTCCCCTCTTCTCTCTGCTTCGCTCCCTGCCTCCTGTCTTTGTCCTCCCACTCCTGTTCGTGCCCCACAGGGTGCAGTGATGCTGGAGAGCTTCAGGGTCAGCCCAGCCTGGACAACCATGCTGTCAGGTGAACATGCTCAACAAGCTTGCACCACACCATGCTGGGGCAGAAGACCTCCAGCTCCGCACACACGTGGGGCCGGCGGGTGCCTTACCCAGGAGGATGATGAGGATCCCTCCCAGCTGGGACCGCCGGTACTTGGCAGCTCCAGGCTCATGGCCCATCCGGATGCAAGGCAAGACCGTTATCAGCAAGAAGATAGCGGGAAGACCCAGGACAGAGGCGGCGATCATCAGTGCTCGGCATGCTTGGACATACCCTGTTGGCAAGGGAAGGAAAGAGGATTTTGGTTATTCGGCACAAGAGGAGGAGAACTTTGGACAACGGCTGCTGTTAGATTAGCTCCCAAGACTCACGTGGAGTATGGGAGACAGGTTCAACCTTTTGTGTAAACAATTAAATCTTCACCAGGCATAAGACAGTGAGACCGCAGTACGGTGGGTAGTGCATGAACATGGGATGTGCAAGCTCCAAGTTTTCCAATGAACAAATAACACTGCCTGGAAAACACAAGCTCTTCCCAGCAAGACGCTGAGAAATTATGGAGCTGGGAAATATGGTAGGGGAAAGTAAGACAAACAGCTAGGAAAAAGTTTTCCTATATTTTTACAAAGACAGCCTTGGTTAAATACTAAGAATTTAAAGTCTTAAAGCACAGCTTGCTGTGAGCAGAGGAGGTCCATAGTCACCCAGAGGAGGGCTGAATAGCTGAAGACCCACTACTGAAACGTGCAGGTCTGTGAGATCCTACCACCAGCTGCCCTGAGGAGCTGAGGACTGTTGACCTGGGATGAGGAGGGACGCTCACCAACCACAGCCACGTCCCGATGCTGCACCTCAGGAGTCCAGCCTGGTAGCGGGGTTTCGGAGGAGCCCCATGGCTCAAGTTGACCGCCGGCACGGCTCTTCCTTAGGGGGAAGAAATGACCGCACCTTGCAGAGTTGCTTGAGTGGCCATAACCAAGGGCCACGTTATTCCTCTGAGTCCCTATGGACATCACGGGATTCCCTGGCACTTCATCAGTTCCCACCCCTCTCCTGCCTGCCCCTGTGCAGCAGCTGCCTAACACGAGGCGGGGAGGAACAGCAGGGGATGGGGACTGTGGACGTGCTATTTCTACCAGTCTGTGAGGGACTTTGTATAATAATGTACCGATCTTTTTAAATTTATATCTATTTTATGTATATATAATCGATTTCAGATACAATTTATATATTAATTTATATATAAAAGAGAAAAATTATATATAAGTAAATAAAAGCAGGTCATGAGTTGCATGCAAAATAAGAAGAATCCGTGTCGGATTTGCTCCAGTGCCCGGTGAGTCTCCACCAGCTCTTGGGACGGTCTCAGCAGAGCGAGTATGCTGGCTCGCTTTCCCCTCCAGTTACAAAACGAAGCTGCCACGCGCAGACACGGGGTTTCACGATGCCTCGGACAGCATCAGCAAACAGGGGCCTCAAGCAAGTCCCGCTGACAGACAGGTAAGGCACCAGCAATGAGGATTTTACTGTTCCTGGGAATGCAGACTCTGTGTATATTGAATATTTGCTTGATTTTTTCAGGAGGAAACTTAACAAAAAAAGTTACCTGAGGCGTTCAGGGCAAAAAAATGAGACCCTAAACAAAGGAGCTGGCAGTGCCCAGTGTGGTTTCTGTGCAATCAATCCTCATTAAACCAGAATACAAACACAATTTATTTTAAAGACTTGACTCAGGCAATGAAAGACGCTAAATACATTTCAGCTATCGGGCACACCAGGGTAAATTTCTCTCCCATGGAAAGCTGTGGGTATCAAATGGGTTACAAGCAGAAGCACCTCGTTCTGTGATTTGTTTCTGCTGGGGAGAAGCATTGCTTTCTGCTGCTGAAAGACCTATTTACCTATTTAATAAATTTCATTCAATAACGTTTCTACGGCGCGAGCCTTTTCTCTGTCTGCTGTGCCGGATGATATTGAACAATTGTAGCAATAAGGAAGGTAAACCTACTGAAATAAAAATATACATAGACAGGGAAAGGGAGAACAGGAGCTAGTCTGGGAGATTCAATATTGCTGAGCACGATGCGATACAGACAAGGCTCTGTAACAGAGAGAAATTTGGGAGTGATCTTTCTAACCTCTTGTGAAAGTATTTTCACAAGAGTTTAAACAAATAAATAAGGAAACATGAAAGAAAACTACAAGGAATGGTTATTCCTACCCTGTCAGCTTTGGAAGAGGCATCTCTGAAGTGCTAGAGGAGGTGCGATCTAAACCATAGCAGAATGAAGAAGCACTACGGAGTTAGCAGTGATCGGAACAGGTAAGATCATTAACTAAACTTACAGGGACAAGACCACACAAGACTTTGGCAGGTTTCATTAGCTCAAAAGATGTATTAATACTGAGGAAACACCTTGCTTAATTTTTTGCTTCGCAGTAAACTAGATGAAAATTACTATACAGTTAGAAAATATCAAGACAAGTTAAACGTAGTTACGTCTGTTTGCCGTGTAAAAGTTCTATCCTGCCTTAGAACATGTGGGAAGCACAAGACCATCAAGACGAGTGACAATCTTCCAAAAGATTAAAAGCCACAGCAGCATTAATAATAGATGCTGAAAGATTGATTATACTCAAAATCATTTGAAGGAATAGAACCTTAACATTTGTAATAGTCCATCATCATCCCAATGCAAAACTCGAAATACTCTGTTAGATCTCAAAGCACCCTGTTACACCTCAATATACTAGATGAGTTTTGCAATGCAATCTAGATAGGAGATGTGGAAGGAACAGTGAGCGTTGAGTAATGATTAAACATTAACTGGACTTTAATAGCCCCTGATAACACACGATACCTAGGTATGATTAAAACCAGGTATAATTTAATGAGAATCATGTTAAGAACCGTCACACACATCCTTTAGAGTATTTAATGGACCATCTCCTGCGCTGATGAAGTTGAAGGAGCTTCGCCATCAGTTCCTCCGGCAGCAGGACTGTGCTGCTCAGAGCAAGGCTTCGCTCCTCACCTCCGGGTGGGAAGGGGGAGGACGGGGCACACGTACCTGGCAGTATGAGGATGTCCACGAGGGGCTTGCAGTGATAGAGACCTGTCGCCATGACACAGTCTGCCCACAGCCCCTTGGATCCCAGCTCATCCATTTTCCTGCAGGTGGTAATGGTGTAGCCGCAAGTCACCACCCAGTCGTTGGTGGCCGTTGCCACAACCACCCCGATCCACCCTATAAAACTGCAGACAAATCCGGCCAGGTGCAGGCAGGTGGCCACCATGTCGATCCCTTGGTGGGGCAAGCTGGAGAGGAGAGCGCCCGCAGGCGTTCAGCAAAGCCGGCCGGCGAGCTCCCTGCTGCGGATCCCGGCTGCTGGGACCTTCTGCGAGCTGCGAGCAGGAGGGACGGGGGTTTGGTAGGACGAGGTCCCTGCTCAGGCACTGCTGCAGGCACTCGGCTGCCTCTGCCCAGCTCCCTCCCTGGGAGGGGTTAGAGCTGCCTCCAGCCCCATAACGCATGGGAGGAGCGAGCGGGGAGCCCCAACTTCTGCCAGTTCATCGAGAGAGTTGGAGGGGAAGGAGGGTGTGGAGAGGAGGAGATGCAGAACTACACCCACCCGTGCTCGCAAAACAAACCGGACTGCTTTATTCAAATGCAAACAGCCTGACTATTCGAAATCTAGCATTAAGGGAGAAAAATTAAGGCAGTGTTTTCGAGCTGAAGACAAACGATCACACTGGTACCTCTTCATGGAACGATAGGGCAAGAAACGTGGTGGGCAGAGTTACTCCAGAGGTGGAGTCGTTCGTCTCACCAAAGCCATCAGCACGGCTACAGTAAAAGGACAAAATCAGTCTTGGGGTTTTCCTGATGTTTTCAGTAACTGCAAAAACATAAGAGACCCATCACTGCTTTCTCTGCTTGTGCCTGGGTGTTCAGAAGTTATTAACTAACACTCACGGAGTCTTAAAGATGTGTTTAACAGCACCTTATTTCCACTTCTGAATGCTAAAATTAAAACGAGCAGCTTTTTACTCAGACTCATCACGGGTGTAAATTTTAGTCTACTTGACAGAACAAGTAACAGCCCACTTCAAAATGTCAAAAGAAAAGCTTCACAGCCCGTTCCGCATCGGGAGAAACAGGCAGGCGGGATATTTTCCTAATTTTACTTCATATGTTCACAAACACGTATATATGTTATCGGGTGCCAACACATCCCTAATGAAATTTCATCGTTGTGCGTCCTCCAGTGCTTTTAATTTTGCGAAGGGAAGGGTTGGATCTACGCAGATAAAACGTGCCTGGAGAGACCACTAGCGGAGAGCTGTCCGCATTGCATGGGGGAAGGGAAAACCGGACAAGAAAATGACAGAACAGTGAAGTTGGTTCGTTCCTAGAGCTGTCAGTGAAAAAGAAATATTGGAAGCCAGACTCCAAGATTAACGGTGCCGGGAATGAAATATATCCTGCTCTTCATCCAACAGTATTTTTTCCCATTCTTTAGCAAATGATGTGAAAAACATGAACAAGACCACCCCAAGCTTCATTTGTCACGTGTGCCTTAGATTCAAAATTCAAGGACACGAGGCCACAGTTTTGTTTTGTCAAAGCTTCATCTGAACACTGGAGTTACTACACAAATAATTGAAAATGACCTTTGAAGAGGAGCTTTTATAATAAATAGAAATCTAAGTTCACATTTGGTTTATGTTGTTGGTTACTCCTCGGTTTTTTGCTTTTGTGAAGCTGTGCTGCCAGCTGGCCTTCCATTGACTTTCTGGATGTGGTTCCACCTTTCTACGTAGCTCATTCTTCTACTGCACCCACTTCAGGTGTAGGACGCTGTTACTGACATCCAGCCACCATTTTCATGTTGTCTAGGCTTCAGTTCTAGATGGATTTAATCTTTCCCCAAACAATATTCCTGCTTATTTGTTATTCAGGAGATAAACTTGTCATCTCTCGAGT
This sequence comes from Balaeniceps rex, assembly GCA_013401315.1. Lineage (NCBI taxonomy): Eukaryota > Metazoa > Chordata > Aves > Pelecaniformes > Balaenicipitidae > Balaeniceps > Balaeniceps rex. The sequence goes on along the minus strand of VYZW01006353.1, from coordinate 47,397 downwards.
GAAACTAGTGTTGTTCCACTCCTTGGGCCACGCAATTGCATTGGACAGATCACGCGTCACCTCCTGAATTTGGAAGGAGACGAGCTGACAAATGAACGCTTTCCTGCCTCTCTCCGTCACTGACTCAGTTCGCATTTTTTCTGTCTAGCATTTCCTCCGTCGAACTTCATAGCATCCTGTAAATTAAACATCTGATCTGTTTGTATCAAGTATAAATGCACATAGCTTAATGCTGCTTTTTGATTAACACCAGGCGTAAGAATACTTAACGGCTTTGGGATGACTGATCCCAACCTCTATCATCTAACGATACTGTCACCACACAGTCCTTTGGAGGTTAGAAACCATGCATTTTATCTAAATCATGCTAATACTTAGATTTCTAATATACTTTGAAGTATTTCATTTTTCTTTAAAATACCAGAAAAGTTTGCAACATCTTGATATCCCATTTCATCCCAAGGCTGAGATTAGAAGCGTTTTACGAGGCGATAGTGCAGACACATCCTAAGGCACAAAACCCGACTTTTTAAAATGCTGCAGGACACAAATTCAAAGGCTGTGGACACATCCTGCTGTAATTTAGTGTCCTACAGTTATGCGACCGACTCCGTAACCACACAAGCGTCTTGCGCTGCCACGTCTTCCTTCACAAATGCTTCACGCTTCAAAGCGTACGCAGCAGCTCAACTGACAAGAAGTAAATTTTACACTTCAGTAACTAATACTGTTACAGTACTCGATCTGGTGCCCATAGGGCACAGTTGAATTATTTCATTAATGTCGAAAGGGACAAGAAACGTTTACTATTTTGTCACTGTTATAAATAGCAATATTTAAGTGAATATAAGTTACTTTGCTACAAGTGAACCATGATTCACTAGATCAGTAAAATAAGTAACCAAGAAAAATGACTTACCAGCGATACACTAAATAAACTGATACACTTAGGGCAATATTCTTAAAATTCGCCATTTTTAAAGCAAGTGCTACACATGCATTGATTTCAGCAACAGTGTGAACACCTTAAAAATCAATCTTTTTACCCTGTCACTCAAGCAGTTTCTCCTTGATCAGCAGTGTTTTCTCTGACAAATTACACGCGTTGCAATTAGTCACACTTACACAAGCTATCAACACCCTATGACTTTTTTCTCATACAAATGACTCACCTTGAACTTCTTCTTTGCAGGGTTTTCAGCCCGATAGCTTCTTCCTCGCTTGGAAATACAGCAATATAAAAATACAACATGGGGTGCAGAAATAAACAGAGTTAACTCTTTAAGTGGTACAGCTAGTTGTTCATTTTCTTCCATACTAAAAACTGAGCTCATGAAAATGTCACCAGTTTCATCTTCATCCTGGTTAATACTGCTCATTTCTCTCTTCGGCTGTAAAATACAGGCAAGTACATGGCAGCATTAAGGGTTTGCAATAATCTGAAACAATCAGGATTTCCTATATGCAAGACCAGTACCTTAAAACAAGGCCAAAGCATTTTTGCTCTGATTTGAGGGGAAGGAAAAATATCAAAGTGTGTGTATGGGTCCGCGCTTGCTTATCTGTCAAAAAAACCCAAACCCTTAGCATGAATAAAAATCACCTAGAAAATCTCCAACATACTATTTGTAGTACAAGTTTTATTTTTTTACTACAATCTAGATTTTTTTAAGCCACCAACAGAATATAGCCTATTGTCATTAGTGGGGGAAGGTCAACCTAAACAGAAGACCCATTCATATATAGCTTACAGGAACAGCTCCCTCGCTTCTTCTTGCCTCCTTCCTCTCTCTCCTATTCTGAATTTTCTGCTATTTAAGCTCCCTGATGGTAGACAAAAATGTTAAGCAAAGTAATCACGTGATTTACAGAAACTAAGAACTCCTGAGAGCCACTGTAGGGCATACTTTCCGTCAGCAAATAAAGTATAATTCTCATTTCTGATTTTAACTTTTTATAAATCCCAGCATTTTATACGGTGATGTGTGATTTTTACCTTGTTCATTACTAAGCTGTTAAGGAGAGGCGTGAACAACTCAAACACTGCTCAAGCAGTCAACTAAGCAACAAAAGCTGTGCACCAGAGAACATGCCAAATACAAGTGGTTGTATTTACACGTATAAACACCAACTTTATGTCAAGATACACAGAAATCTTGGTGTCAATAATACCTTCACAGAGCCATAAGGGGTTTAGAAAATGGACTCATGGTGAGGGAGGCCTATCGATCTTGTAGATTTTGCTAAAAATGCCCCTTAGAAAACTGGGGACCTGCTGCAGGCAGTGGAAGTTTTAATTTACTGTAATCAAAGCAAGGAAGACTCTGTCCTCCTTAGAAAAGCACCGTTGTTAAACACCTTTCAAAAAGTCAAATTTAGACGTCAGTGTTCAAAAATATTACAAAGACAAGTGTTCTGACATTACAGTTCTTTATTTGTTTTTGAATCCACAATCTATACAGGTATTTACAAGGCATGAAAATGGATAACAGCACAAAATACAATTGAGGTATAAGCTAAGAGCACAGTATGTCATGTTTCAATAAATATAATTCAAAATTTGTAAACTAAGTGACCAGATAGATGCATCTTGTTTACTAAAACCATATAAAATATCTGTTAAATCTCACGTGAGGTAGAGGACAGTTTTGTGTGTCATGTAATGCAACCACAGCAACTCTAGGACTGTACATCATTGGCAAAGTATTAAAAATTGTTGAATGCACTGATCATTCTTCACAGGCTTCTACTACGGTTTCAGAATAGTCATTCAACCTGTTGCCTTGAGCTAACACAGACTCTGCTGTTTTGCAGGTACTTTCTGTGATTTATTAAGATAATTATACTGGCATGTCAACATCAATAAATACTTTCGAGAGTGAGTATGAAAACACAAAAACAGATTTTGTCAATCACAGAAAGCAACATAATAGCAACAAAATATTTTAGGTCAACTTTTTATTATTTCCTAGAATTAATTTAAATACAGTACAACTGTGCTTTCCTTTAAGTGAGGTATCTGTATTTGAAGAAAAAAAATTCAATTGATATTGTTACATTTAATCAATTTTCAAATAGCAAAATTTTATACCATTCGTTTGCTGTGCTTGATGAAGTGCTTAAAACTCATTTTTCAAGCATTTTGCAACTGAACCACTAACCCTGAAAAAAAAAACCAAACCATTTTCTAAGTAATGGAGACACGCTACAAAATTGTCGTGCAATTTGTAAGCAATAGCTGCTTTCACAAAAGCTAAAAAATGGATCTGTTTGAAATAGAAATATGCAACAAACAGAAAATTCTACAAGCTTTCTGTAAGGAAAACCGATGAATACTCGTGCTACAAACGTAATGAACAAAAAGAAAACTGAAATTTGCAGCTTTCTGCTGCTTCCTAGTGACAGCTTAAATAAAATAACTGAAATATTGCAAGCACAGACTGACAGGTAGATGTAATTACATCTTTTGCCGACTTCACTATGTTATAGAAAACTCTGCTGTGTGGATTAATTACACGAATTAAGTGCAGAAAAAATACAAAGTTGTTATCTTTACTGACAATCAAAATATATACTCTACAAACAAATGAATTCTAGGAAGCTGACCATGACAGCATTTCAAGGCCACCTTCATGACTAATGCTAGGAAAGTTTTCCAAAAATTTCATAACACATTCTAGCTATCCCCTCCCCTGATATAAAACAAGAATGTATGATTAAAACGTTGTGACTTCTAAAATATGGGCCTTATTTTTTCAGGCCACCAGTAGCTTTATGCTCC
>VYZW01006353.1:23990-34280 GCA_013401315.1 Balaeniceps rex | reverse complement strand
CTCTTGACCAAATGCTTTGATAGAGCACAGAAGGAGGCTCATCAGATAGTGCAGAAGATTCTACCACCAAGGAACAGAAAGAGCAGCAAGGTATGCCATTGATCTGACAAAAAGGTCGTTGAGAGGTTTGGATTTTTTTTTTAACATAAAAGGAAGAAAAAGAGGAATAGCTTATTTCTATAACTAAAACGAGAATGTTTAATTCTACAACATGGGCAAGCCTATATACATTAAAAACACAATTTGGTTTAAATGAGGATGTAAAAGACCTTATGTTTAAGACTAATATTTCATCAGTAACATCAGACGTTTCTGTAAGTTGCATTCTACCTCAGTTTCAATCAAGGAACAGGGACATAAACATTGCTGTCACTGTGACCTATCTTGGTATTCGTCTATGGTATCAGAACACATGGAGAAGATGAAACCTTAAGGTGGCTGAGCAATAGCTTCCCAATTTCCTGATACCCTAAATACAGTTTGGTTTGAAACAAACTTTCCCTTCTCACCTGTGCTGCATATTCAGCTTCTTTGTCTTTTTCTAAATTGGAGTCACAGCTACACTTTTGCTTCATCACTTGGTCCAGTTTCTTCTCCAAGTCTCTCTGCTCAAAATAAAATTCTTCCATTCTTTGAGCATGCTCTGTTTGCAAACATTCAAGTTCTTTTTGTAAATTCTGCTGCTCTTCAGTTAGCTCCTTCATAGCTTTAGAGTTGCTTAACATTTCCACTTCCTGTCAAGAAAAATCAGGATCACATACACCTTGGTTCAAAGACCAGAAAAATCGAATTTAAATGTGTATCTGGAAACAATCAGGCCAAAAAGAGGACATTTATCTACTGGTAACAATAGCCTGATAATTACATTTATCTACAATGACAGCCTGGAATTCTGTAGCAGGCATTTCATTTTGAAGAAATTATTTATACTTCCAAGTACACGAACTTCCAGAAACAGATTCACAACTTCCAGCAGTGAACCTCACAAAGCAGCAGCACTGACTTACTAAAATATACTTTGAAGATCTAAGAAGTGCATCATCAGAAAACAGAATAAATGGGTTTGATTTCTTTTTCCACTAGCATTTTGATGGTTTTTAAAGTCTTACTTTTTTTTTAACTTATCTACAAGTTTTACCTCTAACAGCAGAACAACTTAAAAGTAGCAGCTCTAGGGCCCTATCTGAGCTCATAGATTCTGAGCTTAACATCAAATAAACTAAACTAAATATTGGGTCTGGTCTATGAATGTAAGAAGCAAAGACAGTATTTACCTTAATTCAGAAAACAGAAATGAGGCAAAATCACAAGTGAACACCAGCTTCTAATGTCATCCATTGTTAAAAAAGACTAATAAAATCCCCCTAAAAACAAGGGCTTATCAAATAGAAATAGGAAGGTGGTATTCTTTTTTATCAGGGCAGTGATAAGAGCATTCCTAGAATCCTGATGCCTGCATCTTTAAAATCCTGAAAACTGAGAAATTTTAGAGGACTTAAACTGTATTTGCCAAAATACTTCAATGGAAAACATTTTAAAGTGAAAGAAATAGTTTTCATTCGGACAAAATACAAGAAGAAGCTGCTTAAACACAGTAGTTGCAAACTGAAAAGACACCGAGTTCTCAGTGGACTCGAACCTCATGAGCATAAGTGATATTGAAGATCTGGTGTCTGGATTCAAGCTGGAGGCAAAATTATCTGTGTGTTTTGGTGTTTCTAAATGAATGTAATCTGTGATACTGATTCCAAAACCAACAAGCTAACACGTTTTCTGATGTCAAAAGTGAAATGCACTCAGATTGGCACTGTACCATTTGAAGTTGCTGTTTCCTCCGCAAAATAGTATTTAGTTTTTCTTGCTGTTTGATATAGGTTTTCATTACTTCTTCCATGATCCTTCCCTTGTCATCTTCACAACTGATGTCCTTCATGAGAGTGGGGGACAAGGTTCGCACATCATTACCTACTTCAACACGGCTAGAGTCTCTAGTGATTTTGGAAGAAACACGTTCAGATTTTCCACCTCTTGCAGAACGAGCTGACACAGGTAGATCTATAGAGAAAAGAAGAACACAGCATAATAGTCACAGAAAATTAAACTTCCAGAGTGAAAAAAATGCAACGAAAACTGAAGTTTGTAAAAAGGTCAAAAGAATTTTTGGAAAACTGAAGTGACAGCACAAAATACTAGCTTGGTGTTGAGCTTTCCAAAATTATACAGTATAAAAATTGAAAAGACTTCAACGTAATTTTCACTACTCACCTAAACGTTTATGTGGCTCCACGCCAGTTTTCAAGTCAATTTTTTCCTGTTCTTCAAGAGAAAGCTCTGGATAGGAGGCAGCTTTTTTGTGCTTTCCACTACTGAGCTTCTTCTCTGACTGTCCAGGAGAGGATTTAATTGCTTCTGAAACTTTGACTGTTGTTTTTGCAGCATCCTTATATTGTGATGCAAGAGATACATTTGGGGCAACCACTTTATCACACATATAAAGGTAGTAACTGAAACAGTAAAATTAAGAATGAAAGGTAAGGCATAATAAATGATGACTGGTAGAGAGCAGTAAGTTTAATTTAACATGATTTCAAACTGTAAAAGCTTCAGTGAAAAATAAGCATGTGTTTTTTAAATTTTTCCTATGCAAAAGGAAATCCTAATGACCCACTTAATCTTCACTGAGTAGATTATCTAGATAAGGTTTTGAGGCTATCAAACAAGAGGATTTTTCAAACATGGCTGATTAAAAAAAATCATTTAGAAAATCATATGAAGTCTTCATTTAAATGCAAAGAGTGAAATTAGAACGCCACTGAATCCAGACTCTCTAGCATTTTCATAATCCTTATATTAGCAATGGAGGATGGGGGAAGCAATCAGTGTAGTGGGAATGAGCACATCACTCTTTAAACAGCAAAGCTGTGTACTGACAGTGCTGGGGCATGTCTGAGACCACTGCTGGACCTTCTTTCCCACATATATTGACCAATCTGTCTGGACTTTCACAGGTCCTGGACTCCTGGGAGCATCCTTCTGTACCGCTCAGCTTTTGTCTAGTACAGAGGGAAAAGAGTGCCAAATGTGTTAAGGTCAGTGCCAAGATAATCAGTGTCACGATGCTGGAGTTAACACTGCTGTCTTCAACGCTTTCCTTTCTCCTAGTTCTGAAGGAAGACACTGATAGAAACAGCAAGCTGGGCGACCATCACAGGAGTTCCACCATTCATGTGTTTGTGTGGGAGCTAGTTTGATGCACGTGTGTTGCTTTGATGCATGCTGCTAGCCAGAAGAGTCTGATCTCACCCATATACAGTAAACACGTAACCACACGGGGATGAGGGTAAGAGGTACGTCAAGAAAAACTGTTTCCCTCATTGACGCAGATGACAAACCTTGTACTATGTTAAGGAAATGCACTTGGTTTCTAAACCCAGGAAACTAACCAACAGACAATTCAGCCGTAGCCATTGTTCCAGTGTGGAAGGAAGCCTTCAAACACCTTTTACGAGTCTTTTTTGAAAGGAAATTAAGTTGCACTCATGGTGAGTAGGTCCTATGCAACTTTCCACAGGCATGCATTATATTATAATACAAAAGATTAAAAATTACCTTCTGTCATTTCTACTCTGAAAAGGGAAATTGTAATTACATTTCAATTGTATTGCCTACTGAAGAACACTCACAGACTGCAGCTTGAGTCCTGTACCAAAAACCACTCATAAGCAGTTCATTTAATATTTACACTAAGAAACGCATAAAATGTTAGTGTTCAATTATCCCTGTGCGATCCCTTAGAGTCTTCCTACAGTTCAGGTTGCAAGTACATTTTTTTCAGTTTGAATTATCTTTAAATATCCAAAAGTATTTAAATACTTGTACATACAGTGCTTATAGGTCTACCCAGGAAATTCAGTTACCTGGGATGGAAAAAGGAGGGTGGTTGAGGATCAGTTTCTGCTTCTTGCTTTATAACTGGATACCACTGCGATAATTCCAGGCTCTGCTGTGAATCTGCCTAAAGAAAAGAAAATAAATTGGTAACTGGAAGATGGGTATTTACATTTCCATTACTTACATTTTCATAAACTCTCCTCAGTGGAATGGCATTTACACCACTAATACATACACACCAGAGAAACTGGGGTACTGGAAAATGGAGTGTCTTTGGCAGAGATGCAGGCTGATGCAAGCCACAGAAGTATCTTGGATCACCCGTTTCCCATTTTCGTTGCAAAGGAGCAACGAAATTAAAAGAAAATCTCTTTACAAACCTACATAAAAGCTCTGCTGAGTTTCCAGAACTCTGCCAGAGGCATGCTAAAAATGTTTGGGAGAAACAGAAAGCAGAAACTAGGATTCCCAAAATGTTGTAAGAGCCTTTTGCAATAAAGTATCCACATCATACTAAGCACTTGCCAGATACTTTATTACAAAATAAAACCTGTGAATAAAATGGAACAATTACTGGTGTTCCAGAGACAGAACTTTCTTTAGTTGTCACGAATTTTTATTGCAAAAGCGGGCAAAGCTGCTGCAGTAACATGACAACTCCATTTCCTTTGCAGTAACAAACAAAATGAATTCAGGAACATCAGAATAGATCATCTTAAAAAACTTCTGTGCATTTTGTTAGCAATTCTTGTTCTGTTTGTCTCGAGACATGTTTTTGGAATTACTCTTTAGTCAAAGTTACCGGTGATACTTGGTGCTCCACTGCAAAGGTACTATTAATTTCAAGTGAAAGGTGTTTCATCATATATTTAAATAAGACTCGTAGCTAAGAAATTGATTCTTAATTTCATTGTATTAAAATAACCCTGGGAAGTGGGTTTTTGGGTAAGGTGTGGTTGGTTGACCCCAGCCAGCAGCCAAGCACCCATGCAGCCGCTCCCTCACCACCAACCCCAGGGGATGGCGACAAAAGCAAGAAAGCTCATGGGTCAAGACAAAGACAGTTTAATAGGTGAAGGAAAGAGAAAAAAACAAGTGAAGCAAAGGATATCGCTCACCACCTCCCACAGGTAGACTGATGCTCAGCCAGTCTCTGAACAACGTCCACCTTGGATGCCAAAACCCCCTTTCTTCTTCTTCTACCCCAGTTTTTTCTGCTGACCATGACATTTTATGGTATGGAATATCTCCTTGGCCAATTTAGGCCATCTGTCCTGGCTGTGTCCCCTGCCAGCCTCTCACCCACCCCCCCGCCTACTCCCTGCAGGGGCCGAGCATGAAACAGAGAAAGCACTGACACTGTGGAAGCACTGTGCAGCGGCAGCCAAAACATTGGTGTGTTACCAACACTGCTTTAGCCACAAATCCAAAGCACAGCACCATACAGGCTGCTATGAAGAACGTTAACACCATTCCAACCAGACCTAGTACCTTTGGAAAGCTGCTTAATTTAAAAAAAAAAGGCTAAAAAAAATCCTACTGTACCGAAAGCTTCATTCAGCGTTCTAACATCTTTGTAACTTTTTGTGGACAAGATACATTATCAGAAAAGTTTATATTTACACCCTGAAATAAACTGTCACAGAGCTTCATCTCTGGGAGTACCCAATTAACACGCATGTGGTTCATACCAAGGTCTGCAGAGTCAAATCCCACTTGACCGTGAGAGAGACCAAATCCCATCTACAATATTCGGGTCAAAACTTCCAGCCCACTAAATTCAGCTCCAGCAATGAAACTGAAATTGAACTCCACCCCTGCAGTTCCTCGAATCAGTTCCAACGCAGACAGAAAGGAGGGAAGGTACAAGGAAGCTAAGCTCCAGAATAGTAAATTCATAATCAAGCGTTTAAAAAATAAAACTTGAAATACAGCAAATAATCCCTTGAAAAATGGCCTCATCCTGACGCATGTAAAGTTCCCTCTACTTATTCAGGTCATTCTAGTAATTTGAATAATGTACAAATATTCTTCTACTTATATTACAGCTAGTACACAGTAATCCAATTTTAACTTCTGAATCACATGTTGTCCATATTTTAGGACTCACATTTTAACACGTTTATATATTTATATATGGAATTATATATCAGGTAATCTTTATTTTCAAGTTATCAGGTCAGATTTTTACACTCCCACCTATTTCAAATGGAAACTAACTGTACTGTCTACTCATTAGGGTGCATTTTGCAAATGAATTACATAACATGCAACCAAATTTTTACTTAGGAAAGAAAACGAAAGGTAATCGTAAATAAACATGAAGTCTTTTTCTAACACAATTCCTCCCTCATCATCCAGCTTAATAAAATAGAGATAAAGCATCTACTTCACTATATACACGTATGTTCCTTTACCTAACAATCTGTTTAGTTTAGATGCTCTTAAACAATTATATAAATGCAATATACCCAAGTAAACTTAAAATTCATTGAATGACTTCTACCTAAACTGTTTGAAAGGGCTACATGAAAAAACATCTCTCATTCTTCTTCTGAAGCTAGCTGTACAAAGTTGGCTTTTTAAGAAAAAAAAAAAAATATATAGGTAAGTACTGGTTTCAGCCTAATCATTAAGCCAGTAGTTTTAGCAGAGATGGGACTTACGAAAATACTCAGAAGAAATGTTAACTCTCCATATTGCGAGCTTTCCCCCACGCACAGTGATGAACTCAAGGAATTAGTCTGAGAAGCAAGACAAAGTTTTAGCGCAGAGCGATTATCAGGAACTGTTGCAAAGTGAAAGGGAACGACAGACAAGATAACCTCAAAAATGCGTCGGCACTTCTGAGGACTGACTTGGCAAAGGTGGTAAGAAGGTGACAGAACAGCGAATGGAACATCCTGCAAATAAATTGCCCTACGAGTGTAAGAAAAGGGAATGACTACACGTTGTACCCAATGCCTCTTTCACAGCACAGAAATGAGGGAAAGAAAACACAACTGAATTAGCCCAAGCTTCCCCAGGACAAGGAATCGGAGGCTGTGCTCCAACACTCCCCTATTAAACTCCCGTTCTTTTTGGGCTCAACTACCTGGACTGCTCTTGCTGCTATTTTGAAATCCACCACAAAACATCCAACAGGCAACAAGAATATATAATCAAACCAGTAGCCATCAAACAGACATATAAATGCCAAATACACTGAAAAGAAACATAGTCATGGGGCAGGAACCATTTTAAAACCTCCCAAGTTTAAATTATACCCAAAAAATTGTACCTTCTATGAATGGAAACATCTATGACGTTCAGTATTTATCTGGTGCTTGTCTTATTATTTAAAGTAGAAGCTCTCTAAGGAAAAATAAGCTCTGTATTTTTGAACCACAGCGCAGACTTGCAGCAGTATTTTAGGAAAAAATACGACGTCTATTATTAACCATTGTCAAGATACCGGCCTACAGCTTATTACTTGGGCTGCTTAAAACCCCCTCTTTTCGGCATATTTCTCTATACAAGTGGTTTAAACAGAAAGCTATTGCTGAACAAGCGGACTTCGGGCTTCTAAATAGCAACTTATCGATGCACGCAAAGTCATGAGATGGGTGGTTAGCAAGCCAGGTCGCCATACACTGCACGTGTGTGTGCTGGAGTAAAAATAACAAATGAAGAATTAATTTGTAACACTTGATTTTTATAATACTTGATTTTCAAGCTCCTTTCTGCTTTGCTCAGCTGCTGAAACACCGCATAAAACATACTCAAAGGTCAAACGGGAGAAGGAAAATTTCCACAATAGCTCTGAATTTTCCAGAGACTGTATACCTCAGAACAGAACAAGAACCAACAAAGCCAAACCAGCTGGAATGAAGTTACAGCCCAAAGAGGAAAGAAATTACTGCACCTTTTAATGAGAAATGTATTTCCATGGTGAAGCTCACTCACAAAGTCAACTTAGGCTTGATTTGACAAGCATTCCCACTTACAAAAGACAAGTAAGGCGCTTCCAAAACAAGTATTTACGTGTGAGCAGAAATTCGGGAGTGTTACAAGAGTAGGTGAACTTACTTTGGACCGAGTTCTTTTCTGATTTTTCTCGCTAAATTTCTCCTTCATTTCCTCCAAAAGATGCTTCAGTTCCCGCTCCTCCGACGTTCCTAAGTATTTTTGGTTAATATGCAGGTAGCAGTGCCACTTGGCCGATTCGAATCCCCAGTGGCAGGTCCTCTTGTCTGGGGATCTGTGTGAATGCATCACAAACGTCTGGGGTGAGAACATCCCGTAGCACTCCAAACACTGGATACACGGGTCATCCGGCGCAAGGTAGAACTGAGGTGCAAACAACCCCTGGCACTTGCCCAGGCATTCATGCTCTACTTCAAAGGCACTGCCAGTCTCTTTCAACTGGGCCAAGGTGTTCTTACCAGGCAGAAAACTGCCATTTTGCGGAAAAGTGCGAGGACGTAGTAAAGCATTGCATAGTCTCTGAGCATCAGTCAGCGTAATTAGCCCACAGGACGGAGCATTAAATGGAAGAATTCCCAAAACCTTCAGAATATGAAGCTGGTCGGAAGTACACCTTGAGCAGTATATGTACAGTTCATCACACACTGTATTGATCTGTTGCAATGAAAACTCTCGGAGAACGGAATTCAACACTTGAGGCAAGCAAAGTCTTTTTTCTCCTCCAACTTTAAAACAAGAGATAGATTCCCCCTCCAGTATAGTCTGGGTGAGTTCTGTGGAGCTGTCCGGAGGAATGAGCAGCGGACCAGAAAGTATTTGCGGTGACGGAAGCGGCAAGAAGACAGTGGGTGACATACTTTCCTGGGAGTAACGAGCTGAAAAAGCTGCCGGTCCACCCAGTGAACTCTGGCTGCTCAAGTGGAACTGTGCCAACGTGTGTTTCAAACCTGGATTTAAATTCAAAGGTTCAGATAGCGAAGCACTGTTTGGCTTGGCGGTTTCCCCATCAGCCTCCACAGCAGTTTCGTCATATTCGTCCAGGTTTTCCTTCTTTATTGTTGGCAATTTATTAATTACAACTCGTACTTTGCTATTTACATGCATTTCTGTCATTGCTTTTTTTAATGGAGGACTCCCATCCTCTTGGATCCCACTCCTTTTTTGGTCTGAAACTAGACCTAGAGGGAAGTTTATTTGTGGGCTTTCCATTGCTAAACACCAGAACTTTAATTAAGTAAGTCTTGAGTGTGCATTTTCTTGCTTGTTCATACAAAAAACAATTTCAAGTGATCTTGATTACCTCAGGCACGCCAAGTTTTGCACTCCTTTCAGTAAAATGCTACTTCTTCAGCCTCCAACAGTAAAAACTGTAACCCATTTTGTGTGTAATACCATAAAATTAATAATGGAGAGATTACACAATTTTTTCTTCTAGTTTTTTAGTTATTTGTTCAATTTGCTCTTATAAAAAACCCGCTGCAGTATGTATACAAAAGGCTTTTCTTCATACGCTAGCCACTATTTTACACAGTAGTCTTGTACAGCAATTCAGTAAAAAACATGAGTTGATGCAAGAGTGTCCATCCTTGATCATTTTTTTCCTTTAAAAAATATACTGTCTTGTCAAATAAGTCTCTATTTAAATATTAAAATAGAAAAATGGTCTCAGTTCGAAGAACGCTGGTCTTGATGCAACCAATCCAAAATTTAGTTTAAGTTGTATGAAAATTTTATTCAGCGCTTTCAGTTCTTGGAGATCATACACAATCTTAAGGGCTTGCTTTATTGCGCTGCCAACTTTCTGATTTCACCACCACCATGAGAGTTACTATGGCAGTTCACAAATAAATCCCCAAATTAACGGCTGATCCAGATCGCCAGCCAAAACTGAACGTCCCTAGAGAGTCACCTTTCGCACAGATGTCACTGGTGCGTGTCAGAATTTTCCCACCCCGAGTTATTAGTAATAGAGGTAAGATCCAGGCCATCGGCTAAATTCATGTCTTGTGCTAACAGAGTTCCGTCAGTCTTTCCAGACAACCTGCGGAAAGAGAAAGACGTCAGTCATAAGCCATCCCAAAACGTGAGTTTGCTCTGTCAGAGGAGGGATACGTTTCCCAATTAATTACGAAACACCAGCGCGCAGAGAGAGCTTTCCTTTAAAACCGTAAGCCCCGCTGCAAGCCCCGGCAGATGGGGGAGGCTGGCGGCAGCCGGCAGCTCCCGACGCGCTGCCTCGGCCGCCCGGCGAGCCGCGGGCAGGCGGGGGGCGGCACCGGGGCGGCCCTTTCACGGCGTGCACCCCGCGGAAGGACGGGGTCTTCGGAGAGAGCAGGGCCGCTCTCCGTCCCCTCCGCCCGGGAACCGACCCCTGGCCCCGCAGCCCCTTCCCGGAAGGGCCCGGGACGCCGCATCCCGCCGCTCCCTCCCTCC
>VYZW01006352.1:31235-51265 GCA_013401315.1 Balaeniceps rex | reverse complement strand
TATATTCCTACATAAAGCAGTCCAAGAGAACACAAAATTATAGAACTATAGGTCTGGAAAAGATGTTTTAGTTCAATCCTTGCACTGTGACCAGGAATGCTTGGATGACAGTACCAGNAATTTTGAATTCCAGTCTTGTCTTCTAAACCTTAGTGATTTTCATAGCTTCATGGCATCTACACTTCTCACTTCAAGGAAATACCATTTGTTACTGACGTAAATACTGACTGAATCCAGGCAAATTTCTGAGAGGTAGGACATACAGGTGCTTTTCTCAGTGCTACCAGGAGGTGCCTCTCTCTACTTGGGATTTACGGCCCACGAAGGAAATTGCCTTAGCCTTTTCTTGCAGAAATTGCTCAGGCGCACTCCTTGTTTCTCTCCAAAAGAGTGGTGTTGGTGCTGTGGAACTTTTGCACAGCATCCCAGTGGCTAGAAAGCTCGGATGAGAAAGATGACTGTTTCTCTCTTTTTGGTGAGGGAAGTCAGAATCTCACATTTCACTTTCAGGGGTTTGTGTGTGTTTTCCTGGCGCAGCCCAGGGCAATGAAGTGTGCCTGCGGATGGCTCTGGTGCCTTGCAGTCCTGNCAGAGAACATAATTAGATTGTTTTGGATATGACTTTTTCTTGGCCACAATGTTAGAGATAGTTTGGTGTTTATTATATTCACTAAGGATTTTTTAAAGATTCTTCAGTAATTTATTCCGAATTATTTCAGAGACTTAAGAATCTCATTCCAAATCATTCCAGGGAATGAGAAACAGTTTGCAGTTCCCCTTTGTACTCTTTTTTTTCCTCTTTGCTAAGGGCATATTTGTCTTCTCTAGTCCTCCAAGATGTCCTTTGTCCTCTAAAAGTTAAGGAAGATAATTGCTAATCATTTAGAGACTGCTTTGACTAGCTTTTCTTAAAAACTAAGGGGTCAGTTTCATCAGGTCTTACTGACAAAAAAAAAATCTATATCATGTATATATATCCTTCAAAAAATCTGTTCCTTTCCTAATCTAGGAAGGTTTCATGTTTAGTATTATTAAAGACCTAATCACAATTAGTCTGTATTTAATGAAGACAAAGGTAAAGAAGGTAATGATGCCACCATCTTTAACTGTTGTATGTTCTCTGCTTCTGCTTAATAATGTTTCTTACTGTTCCTTTATCTTGTTTTCTTTTTATTTATACTATATAGATTATTTTCTTGCTGCTCTTTAAATTCCTGTTAATTAAAACGCACCTTGCACAACAATGTTACTGATTTTACCACTGTGGTTATTCTTTTTACTTTAGTTATGTTCCCTTTTGTTTTCTTTCCAACTTTTTACACATTTCCATTTTCATTTTCAGGTAATCCATTCATAATATTTTCTTTGTACACTTTCTGTATTTTATTAGTGTCTGGATAATTTTTTCCAGAGCAGTTAGTATAGACTCTATCAGTAACTGGTCAGCTCTCCTAGCTTTCTTTATTCTTTGATTATATTTCTGAGAGTACCCTGAGCAGTTTCACAATTTTGCTGAAATTTAATTTTTTAAAAATTGTTTTTTCCTTTTGTGCTTTACATCTTTCTTGTCTCACAGTACTTAACTATGTAATTTCATAATGACATTCACCTAAATTCTTATCTATTTGTATGTTTTCACTCATATCTCTCTTAAAAGAAAAACTGGAATAGTTGCCTATATCACTACTTCATTCATTCATCTTCTTAAATAATACTTCTGTGCATCACAGTTCAAATCAGACAGACAGTGAATTCACCTGTATTATCTTTGTGTGTCTATGAGGGGGCTTCCAATGAATACCTTGGTATTTAAAAATCCTGTTATTAGCAAATTCTGTGTGTTGGATAGTTGATTAAAATAAAAGCCTCATTTACTTTCTCCTTTTGTCTGAAGAATTTAAAATTAGCCACCCTTTGCAGATTATTTTTGCATTTTTTGACCTTTTGTTTTTACCACAACATTATTTTCAAACTTGCATCAGAACTGTCAGATTTTCAATGTAAGAACATATTTTTTTCACTCTCAGTTCTTCCTAAGTAAGGTTTTCTGTTTGTGTCCAATAAAGACTCTGTGATAAAAATTAGGTAGTAATTCTGATTATGGACTAACAGTGTTTTTTCTTCAAATAATTGTTAGAGTCTCTTCATTTGTGTATCAATGTCTGAAACGTTCATCTAAGCCTATGCTATTTGTCTCAGTTATATCCTACTATATTTTTAATCACCTGTTCTTCTATTTTCCAGAACTGCTGATATTACCAATATTACCAAATTTTAGTTTTTTGTCATCTGACTTTTTCATGCTAGTCCAAATCTCTTGTCATTATGTTTATAAGTGGCTATAGGAAGATACTCTTCTCCTTCTTTATAAGTAAAATCCATTTCTTTTCTTTTGCAGAATGCACTATCTTGATCAAGAAAGCTGGAGGTTTCCTATCTGCAAATCCATGTTTTAACTTCCAGAATTCTTCTCCAAGAGTTATTCTTCTATGCTCAGCTGAGACTAAAAGCAAGAATCTAAATTACAAGGAGATTACACAATTTACAATTGCTTAATAACAATGTTGAGGAAGTTACAAATGAAACATATTTGACTTTCTAGAAGCGAATAGCAAAAAATTCATTGTTTTCTTTCCCTTCTCTCCTAGCTCATCAAGTAATTGCAACTACATAAAGTATTTCTCAAGTTTCATATATGTCCATGAGAGAGAGTGTCACTTCTTGAGTAGAACTAGCAGATTTACATTAGAAGTGATTAATTCGTATCTATGAACAATTCACTATTCTCAAATATATTAATAGTCCCTTAATTTTGTTGATTATGAGTGATTTTTCACTAGAGAAGGCATTGTACCCTTATATTCTATAGCAACATGTTTTCTGAAAGTGATTTTTACCACAGAAATCAACTTCTGACTGAAATTAATTAGAAATGCCATATCAATCCTTAAATTCAGTGTACTCTTCACTGGAGGTGTGAGTATAACCAAGATGATCCTCAGGGACGATGTCTACCATACTGAATGTTCTGTCCTGTGTTGATGAGGAAATTATACATTAACACCAGTTCATTCTCAGTCTGTATCGTTCTGTCTCTCAACAAGAACTAGACTGTTTTGTTGTTAGTAGGAGAAAAAGGCTAGTTTTCACAATTAATATATTGGTATACCTAAGGCAACAAGATTTTCTCACACTCACTACAGTATTCTTACATTTATCAACTACCTGTTGCAATGTTCTCTGGAACAATAGCTTATCCAACTCCTTAATAGAGCCCTCCTGCCCTTTCCAAATAACCAAATCAAACTTACCAGACCATCTTTACTGTTTAGGAAAGATTAAGCTCCGTATTTTGAATCAGGGCTGAATGTATGATCTAAAATGTTCTGAAAGTTTATGTCATCCTTGTATAATAATTGTAGTATTTCCTGTCTGTCCCAGAGGAGCTGAACTTATTTTTTTATTTTTGTGCTTTCCCATTGTGCGGTTCCCATCTTCCCTTTTTCCTTTTTTTTTTTTTTCACTGATGTCTTCCACAATTCTTTACATGTACTTACATTGTACTTTTTATCATGTTTACCCTTTTTATCATCCCCATCTACTAATCATAAAAGGCAGATGTTCATACTCTTATTTCAATATCTCAAAGTTTTCAAGTGCACAATTTTTCATACAAATATTTTCCGGAATCCATCCTTCCTTCCTTCCTTCCCTCCTTCCTCCCTCCCCACCTCCCCACCTCCCTCCCTCTCNCCCTCCTTTCCTCTCTTCTCCTCTCCCCCCATCTCCCTCTTTCCTCCCTTTCCTCCCTGGCTTTTGTCTGCATTAAAACCCATAATAGGGAATAATTGTGGAAAGGTGAAAATTCAGTTTTAAGAAAATGGTCTTGAATAAACAATGAAAACATTCATGAACACCAGAGTTTCATGAAAAAATGTAGCAGGCTTATGGAGCAACGTAAACCAAGATAATTTTTTAATTAACCAGTTTGCATGTAAACAGCTGCAGCAAAACACCTACGCAGAGCACGTAAATTGGTATTGCATATAAAATAAAATATGTGATGGCAAAATTTACTCTCAGGCAGTCAAGACATCTAAACCAGGCTCATATTTTTCATGACAATACTTCAGATACATGTCTAGGTGCTTCGGTGTCTGGAATTGAAAGAAGTTATGTGTCCTCCTTGATGGTTACCTCTATTTATGTCTTTATCCTTCACTTGATACTGTAATGCTTTTGCCATAACTTTCTTCCAACTACCCAAAAAAGTGGATTTCTGCTTCCAGCAAGAAAAGTACCTGAAAGAGTGACAGATCTTCTATCTGGGGTTATTTCAATGTGTAATGTTCTGGCATATAAACGTGAGTTTGAATGAATATCAGCTTTACAAAATTCTTGAGGCAGCTATATTTTTGACGGGTAAGGAAAAACATAGCACTGTAGTAACAAAATAGTTGAAAAAAATATTATTTGTGAATGCTCAATAAACATCACAGTGATTCAAGTTTTTCTTCTATTATTATAGTAAGATGATGCTAAACCATATTGCTGGGATAACAGTATGACAGGATAAAACATCGGATTAATTACAATAGCTGTTCTACTGGATGAGAATATCGGGGGGGGATTTTCAAAATAGTAGGCAGTCAATGAAGAATATGAAAACGCATGCACAATTCAATTCTACAGTTGGGTTCACAGTTGTGACAAAAATAGGTGTATGAGTTAGGGTTTACAGGTTTGACTCTACAGTAACAGTAATTGCTCATGCAGATTGTCTGCACAAATGGACATCTGGTTTTGCTCATGCAGTTGCTAGCCTGGCCTTTGGGCATTGATGCCTAGTCTCATTTAGAATCTAATCCCTGTGCGAATTAGACTCTGTTGTATGAATGGTAATTTTCTCATTTATTCTAGCTGAGACTAATGTTATATTATCTGAATGACTGTATAAGAGGTCTTGACTTTTTTTTCTCTCTGCACATGACTACCTCCAGACAACACAATAGCTGTCCTTTCCAGGAGCATCCAAACCTCATAAACTCTGCAGAGCTCATCAAAGTTGAACCTCCAGTGGGGGAGTCAGGAAATACATCTCTACAGTCATAAGGACACTGTTAAATTTTTTTCTGACTACTTATCTGAGGATGAATACTCTTGCATTAAAAGTTACTTTAAATACACATTAAAAGTACAGAAATCCATAAGGCAGAATGTCCCTGTCTCAGCACTTTCCAATGTCAATCTGTTAAAAGCTACAGTTAACTCTAAGTACTCTGGCAAAATACTTACTACAGTCAATAGGATTTTTGACTCATTAAGGCCAAAAAAGCAATACTAAATTCTGTTATTTAACCATTTTAAAATAAACAAACCAAAAAAGTGTATGCACTATGTAAGTTTTGATTACGTTTAAGTTCTTGAATATGAAGAATTCTGTCTCATCTGTATATTAGGAATAACTAGAGCAGAACTGAAAATAATTTAAAAAAATAGCCAAAACCCAATATAAAACAGTTGAAAACAAAAGGATCTGAAAAAATGACTGTAATTTATATAATAATAGCTGGGGAAAAATAAAGTTAAATCAGAAATTCAAAATCTAATAATAATGTTAGATAAAATAAATCGCAAAGCAACTTTGGTTTGCATACCCCAAATAAATTATAACATATACCTCCTTGATAGCTATAATGAAATAGTGTAAAAGGAGGTGAACATTGAGAAGCAGACAAGAAAAGTATTTTTAGATGAGTTTTGAAACAGATGGAGAATCATGTGGCTAAAAACCCATTTAAATATATGGCACTTTAAAAATTCAGGAAAATGTTGGTGGTGTTAGACTGAAAATAGATATCTATATATCAGGACAAATTCAAAAAACATGAGGAGAGAAGTGTAACTTAGGTGGTGACCTGAGGGAGAGAGAGAGGAGGAGGGAGAGGGAGGAGAGGGAGAGAGGGCGAGAGAGGGAGAGGGGGAGAGGGGGGAGAGAGATTCTTATAGCTACTTACAATTCCTTTATGTTGGTTAATCTTAGCTGCCAAGAAGCTGAAAAAATTACAAGAAGGTAGAAGTTAAAATTATCATCTGTTCTGCATCCATTCAAAATTTCTATTTCTCCAATCTCTTAAAAGTGTAATTTATGCTAATTTACTCTTCCTGATATATTTTTAAGCACTTGTTGAAAAGTATACACTACTGTTAATATCCTTTAGGACATGAACAAACACAGTGAAAAATTTTATACATATAGTGATCGAGTATTTGATCAATGATATTTTTACTGTCATATTTCTGCACATATTTTAACTGAAACTCAGGACCTCAAGTTATTTTTCTTGCACCCATAAAATTATTACGTATCTGATAAGTAACAAGAAGTCTAGATCGAATGTTGTTAGACTGTTAATACGATTGTAGGGTGCTATTCCTGATACATGTTCCATTGCTATTACTCTGATTTTTCAGTATTATTACTACAGCATAGAAGTTCCATTTGGCATTGGGGCCATACTTTATTGAGTGTTAGGAATATATTTGTGGTGGATTGACCTTGGCTGGCTGCCAGATGCCCACCCAGCTGCTCTCTCACTCAACAGGACAAGGAGAAAGTAAGATGGAAAAGCTCATGGTTGAAATAAAGACAGGGACATCACTCAATCATTATTGCCACAGCAAAACCAGACTTGACTTGAGGAAAATTAGTTTAATTTCTTTCCAATTAAAAAAAGATTAGGAGGGTGAGAAACAAAGACAAAAACTAAAACATCTTCCCCCCACCCCCGCCTTCTTCCCAGGCTTAACTTCATTCCTTCATTCCCAGCTCCTCTAGCTCTCCATCCTCAAGCAGTGCAGGGGGGATGGGGAGGGGGGTTTGTGATCAGTTCATAACACTTCATATCTGCCTCTCCTTAGTCCTCACACTATGCTCCGGTGTAGGGTCTTTACCACAGGATACAGTCCTTCAGGGAAAGACTGCTCCAGTGTAGGTCCTCCATGGGCCGCAGTGGAGTGGCATATCCACCCGCTCCGGTGTGGGGTCCTCCATGGGATGCAGTGTGGATATCTGCCCCGACATGGTCCTCTCCATGGGCTGCAGTGATTACCTGCTTCACAAGGGTCCTCACAGGCTGCAGGAGGACAACCTGTGTCACCAGAAGAGAAGGAAAACATACCCATTTCAAGCAATATATTGACATATGCCTGCATCCTTTTCAGAGACTGAATCAGCCAAAGTATAAATTTCTAAGCATTAATTTAGAAAGGGTAGGAGTCAATTGCCTTTAAAGAAACAAATTAACTACTACTAATTGCACAAAAATTCTTGCACAGCATCTAAACTTTCCATCAGAAATTAATGGTCAAAGACTGGTTCTTACTATGATTGTGACCATGTTAAACAAATAAAAAGCCTTCGTATGTTTATAACTCTGAATAAAATACTATGTAACACTCCACGTTTGAGATGTGGGAAATGAAATTGTATCTAAATCACATCTGTCCTTCTGGAGATTTTATTTCTGACTGGTTTTGCGTTTATGCCCCAAAATTACTTTTTACATTTCCTGTTACTGTTGGAAATGACTGACTATTACGGTAAATGATACCTTACCCAGACCAAGATGTTAAAAAAATTATTGAGCTGGATCAACATGTTGGATTTGCCCTAAAGATATTAATTTTTAAGACACTATAGTTCATTGTGCATTGAGAATATTTAGTATTCATCTATCTATTCTTTATCTTGAATCCAACTTGCACATGTGCTCATCAGAGAGGGACACGAAAGGCCAATATACATTTGGCACTTTTCTCTTGAACTTCCTCCATACATCATGCATTTCCAATATTATTCTGTTTGAGGTTGTGGGCACAGAGCTAATGTGAATGTTGTACAAAAGCCAGCTAAACCAGAAAGAACAATGCCAGCTACATGCCAGTGTTTTCATTTTCTGATCAAATGTCTTGCAGTTCCAGAAAGCTAGAGGCATTTAATAAACTTGTCCGGCAAGTAGGATCAATTTACATGTTTAGGGGATCTAGGATAAGGAAGAAATTAATGAAGATTCATGTATCAATCAATTCACTGAAAGAAAATGGAAAGTAAATGCAAAACATTATATTAATGAAAGTTCAGGTTCCACAAATTAAAACTGTATTTTATGTTATATATTTTAGGGCATAAAGCTAATGTATCTTGTAATGTACACAGATTTCAAAGCAATAATGAAACAGATGATGAACCTGCGTGAAATGGGGCTAAGACCATCTACTTCGCAAATTTCTGAACATTTTCTGAAATTTTTTGCAAGAGTAATCTTAAACATTCTACAAAATCTATTCTTAATTTCTAATTATTCTTTACATTTTACATAATCGGTGACTAGAACAATGCATTTTCTAATAGAAATTGCTACAAGGATCGGTATCAACATAACTTGCAGATTCCTTCTTGAGACATGAAGTTTACAGTTTAAACACCTGAAAAGATCCATCCTCCTTATTCAAATAGAATCATAGAATCATAGAATGCTTTGGGTTGGAAGGGACCTTTAGAGATTATCTAGTCCAATCCCCCTGCAGTGAGCAGGGACATCTTCAACTAGATCAGGTTGCTCAGAGCCCCGTCCAACCTCACCTTAAAGGTTTCTAGGGATGGGGCCTCCACTACCTCTCTGGGCAACCTGTTCCAGTGCTTCACCACCCTCAGTGTAAAAAATTTCTGCCTTATATCTAGCCTAAATCTACCCTCCTTTAGTTTAAAACCATTGCTCCTTGTCCTGTCACAACAGGCCTTGTTTAGCAAAAAAGATTGTCCCCATCTTTCCTATAGGCCCCCTTTAAGTACTGAAAGGCAGCAATAAGGTCTCCCCACAGCCTTCTCTTCTCCAGGCTGAACAACTCCAACTCTCTCAGCCTGTCCTCGTAGGAGAGGTGCTCCAGCCCTCGGATTGTTTTTGTGGCCCTCTTCTGGACCCGCTCCAACAGCTCCATGTCCTTCTTGTGCTGAGGGCTCCAGAGCTGGACGCAGTACTCCAGGTGGGGTCTCACCAGAGCAGAGTAGAGGGGCAGAATCACCTCCCTTGACCTGCTGGCCACACTTCTTTTGATGCAGCCCAGGATACGATTGGCCTTCTGGGCTGCAAGCACACATTGTTGGCTCATGTCCAGCTTTTCATCCATCAGTACCCCCAAGTCTTTTTTTGCAGGGCTGCTCTCAATCCACTCATCCCCCAGCCTGTATTGATATTGGGGGTTGCCCCGACTGAGGTGCAGGACCTTGCACTTGGCCTTGTTGAACCTCATGAGGTTCGCATAGTCCCACCTCTCCAGCCTGTCCACATCCCTTTGGATGACAAATAATACACCAGAGAGAATTTTTAAGGCCTTAGAAGAGCTCTCAAAATTCTAACTAAAAAGTAATAAATCTTGAGTAGGAGAAAGAAAAGAATTCCGTGCAAGATCGAAGTTGTGATCAAGACTTTTAAGGAAGTTTGTGCTTATAATAACTCATAAAATAACAATATGCAACTAAAAAGAGTGATTTTTTTAGTACAAAAAGGAAAATTGTGAAAAAAGATAAATGTGTAATCAAGGGTCTGTACTGGGTTATCTAATATTTAAAGACATGCTTAAAGAATCTCTCTTAAATTACATGGGATTTAGAGGTGTAACCCAAAAGAAATAAAGTAATGAAAGCAGACTTCAAAGAATTTCTAGTGAAGTTTTTTTATATACATATACATACTTCTCACTAAAAAAAATCCTTATACTTTTAAGTAAAAATATATTTCTTCAAATAATTACAGGGAGATTCTTAAACTTCATTTCAGGAAAAAATAAGATCTACCTTTCATTTTGAAAAAGGTAATGTACAAGGTCAGTTCTTTTCAACAGACATAAAATGATTGATTCTGCTCCCCCAACTCAACTTGTAATGTTGCATGAAAAGATAAAACCCACAGCCATTACTAAATGGCTAAACATTAACATAACAAAACTTCTCAGTATGGTCAAAGACAGTTTGTGACTTGATCAAAATAAACTGTTTTGATTTTTCTTTTTTTTTGTACATTTAATAGATTCTCATAGGGCACATCTGTTTAATCCAAACAACCTTTTTTTTTCTGACCCTTTCCCCTCACCCATCCCAATGGGGATGGATGTGATTGTATTAACATTTGTAAGGCTATGACAAGTACAATACATAGGAAAGGGCCTCTCTGGAAACTGTTCAGACTAGTTACATCAAAATATGATGCACCCTCCCGTGCAAATTAGAAAATAAAACAAGTGAAACAGCATGTATGGTGGTAGCACTAATTAACTTTGAAATATAGGACATCTCATGAAGGAAAACCAATTACACTAGCTTGTAATGTAAAAGTTTTGCATACATTTATAATATTTTGAAAGAAGTTAAATGAAATTGTGTGATCTCAGAAAGCATTAATTGAAGACTTCAAGCACATTTATTTTTAATAAAGTTAAGCCTGAACTATGTTCATAGAGCCAAAATACCCTGAACTAATGGATTGTGTAAATGGCCTGAAACAAAGGTCCATGATAAATATTTTCAAATTGCTGTCAGTTTTAAATCTGAATCCAGTTTATGATGTTTGAGACCATTTTACCAATACAGTTTGCAAATTGATCATGGTTATTCCAAGAGTTGTATAAGTCTCATGGTTATATCATTTATACATTTATTAAATGAAGTAAAATAATCTCGAAATAGAAATATTGTACAGGTAGAGTTGTCTCCAAATCCATTGAAAAGAATGCAGAAAATTCTTAATATGTTATAATAGAAACAATAACCAATGATTTAGTCAAACAAAATCTTAAAAAAAATTGGGGGCTCTTGGCTACTTTTGTCAAAGTTATGAGTTGCTTATTCACCTTTTATAAGATAAATATTATATATGAGAAAGTCTCATATAAATGGCACGCTAACGATAATGCAAAAGTATGACTCTGAAGTATGCAATGGTGAATGAGTTAAGCTCAAATCAAAAAAAAATTCATTAAATGTGTGTAGTTTATAGAGAAAAGTCCTAGGGAAAATAATCTCAAGCAATAAATAAATACTGACAGCCCTGCATTTATGAAGCTTGTGGAGAAACAGAAGTGTAGTGAGAAACACTTGTGTTGAATATAAACAGCTTTAAAAGCTTTCAGAGAAAACAGGTGACCGATGTTATTTAGAAGACTAGAAAACATTTTTGGACAATTAAAAGGGACCATTTTACAAACACTACAGGCAAAAGGAACAAAAACAGCACTACAGAGATGTCCTTGTTTTGTTCTAGAAACCATAACAATATGTCTTTCATTTTAGAAACAGACAGAAAATTTAAGTGCTTCACTGACAGAGCAAACGAATTTCTGTTATGGTCAAAAGCTGGGATGAATGTTAACTGCTTAAGAACAATAATGTATTCGTATAATGAGAAACCATTACAAGTGAAGGGACTAGCATTTATTATTTTTTAGTGCTGAAAAGAAGTTATAGTGTGGTGTCTTCTATCTTGAACTGCTTTAGGTTCATCACTGGGAGTTTGATATCATTTTCCATCAAAGTGTGTGCTGTTGATTACAATAAATGGATGGCATGAGGTCAGTAAAAATCAGAGGTTTTGTCTTAGATTTAAATTCAATCAATTCAGATAAAAACTCTGACTAAATCCCAGTACAAACTAAGGTGATGATATGTACTAATGTATTTAAAACTACTTGATTAGAGAGTTTGGGAAACAAAGCCCCAAAAAATTAAAATAGAACATAGCAAAAAACTGTTGGAGTTATACTATTAGTAAAATTTGTACAAGTGTCTTATTTTGACATTCTTTTGCTTTCTGGTTGACATAAGAGGTCCTTCAAGATGCTCTGCCCAGGGGAGAGCTCAGATGAACAGTTCCTAGCAAGAGTGCAACAGAAGGAATAAAAAGCTCTAGAATATATTGCCGTATTTCTGAGGCCTATTATCAGTCTTAGTGCTCCCAGGAGGCTCCTGAAGAAAATAGATTCTGATGATAATTTTAACATTTCTCCAGCTGAACTGGTGAATAGATCTCCATAGTACAGACATAAAATTGTTGAAATGAAAAGTCCTATTAAAATGAAGTAGTTTTAAGGCTGGGAAAGGGAGTCAGTTGTATGAAAAAAAAACAACCAAACCTAAACTAAACAAACCAAAGGAAAACAAGGAGACTGAGTAGCAAAATATTAGCAGGAGTAATTTAAGTTCATATTTCAAATCAAAGTGGACAGAGTTATAGAAGAATTGCTAAGAGGGAGTGGTTTTGGCTAACAGCTGGTCATTTCCTCCTTCTCTAATAACCCCTTAAATGGCAGTATTCTTTTCCATATTCAGTCCATGGTATTTGCTGACATGTGAACCACAGCTTGTCCTACATGACTGGCACTCCCCAGTTCCTCACAGAGTACCTCTATACTATGCTGTCGCATGCAGGAAGTCTTCTTTGTGGTGCTAATTTCCCTTGCTGTGCATTTGCCATGCACTCAAGTGTATCACTGGTGCACTTTACAATGGTTTCCTGACATGTAGTACCAGGACTGAAGCTATGCACTAGGTGACCTTCGGAAACGTGCTTCTTGCAATAGGGATGTTCAGTCATTTAGCTGTTTGATCTCTGTGCCTGTGGGGTGCATGCCTCAGATCAACAACTGACATGAGCCTCACTGCTGATAAAGTCATCATCTGGTTGTGAATGTGTGGAGTCACAGTGGATCAACTCCTGGTCCTTTTCTCTTTGCCTTTCATTAGTTGTTAATGAAGATGCACCCGGTGTATGCTGTCATGTTTTTCTGATGCTTTATGTCCTACTAGGGATAAAGCTTACTAACACATTTTATTGTGTTTAATTTTGACATTAAGAATGTGTCCTTTTTTCATTCAAAGGATTTGTATTTTTACAATTTTGGCAAAATGAGTGTTAAAGACTAAATACTTTATCTTTTTTGTGTATTAATATGACTTTAATCATTAATTGCTTCTCAGAGCTGATAGCCTCTTTCTCAAAATTAATTTGTTTGTGCTCCCAGAATGGAAAACCACCAACTTTGTCCTCTTTCCTCCTTTTTCTCTAAAGGTCACATCTTGAGAGAATTGCATCCTTGAGACCCACTATAAGCAGTTACAGTCATTACTTATGATGAAGCAGCACACTATATGGTCTGAATTGGAGAAGTAATGCTACACATAATTATTGGAAAGTCTGCTGTATATAAATCAAACACAGCAATTTCCACCCACTGATAGTAGCTGCATCTAGGGATTATTGGTAGAATATCCTGAAATAGCAGGAACACAAGAAAAGTAATTCATAAAGGAAGATCAAGAAACATGCTTAGGAGGGAGAATCTAGGGAGGTCTTCAGAATTTTGCTTAATCCCCAGGCCTTTCCTGCTGCCTACATTGTGCCACAGGTCTCAGAGGAACACATTTTGCTACTTATCAGAAGGACTTTCAGGTTTTATATATATATACCTTTCTGGAAACCATGCATCTTATTACAGCTATACACAAGCTGCACAGGAGAGTTGCTACATGAAGTAAATCTTTGAAGTGCCTCAGATATCAGAATTACCTTATTGCAACCAGTTATTTTGTCCACGTGGACAGAAATTCTCTAAAAAGTAGTCATGCTCTATCTTATCATGTAGCTCCCTGTTTATATGCGTTTCTTTTACCAAGAGTGTGAGTGCTTGTTTTGCTTCTCATCTGTTACCTGGGGCTTCCATAACAGTATTGTAGGATGTCTGAATAAAATCTCCATGGATTTTTGCAATGCTATATGCAACTGTAATGCATAGTAATGAACCATCTGTCACACTTGAACTTGAACATTTATTATCTTAATCTGAAGGAAATAAAGACATGGCGGGTGGGATTCAGCTCTAGATTAAAAGGTCAAAATTTGGGTGTCTACTTGTAGATGTTTATATCTACATGAGCTAGGTGAAAAAAAGTCACAGTCTGAGAACTGATCCTAAAATATCTCCTGTAAGCTATTTAGTACATATGATGTCCATGAGGAAAATGTGAAAGAGACCAGACTACAAGCTGTTCATTTCAGTGCCCTGTGAAGAGTGTAACTCCAAACACTGTAATCCTAGGATGACTGGGATCAGCAGTCCTGACATCGCATGACATAACATGGCTGGTTCTTCTGCGTTTGGGTCCGGACAAGTCTAACAGGTACAAAAAACCCCAATATCACTGAATAGGCTCAATTGTAACAAATCAGGTCTTTTTACATCTGAATTCTGTGAGGGATTATTTGACCAGGAAATTGATTATTCATTAGGCATTAATAGGCCTTGCAAAATAATTTACTTTTTTAGTTTTTCTCTGAAACTTCTCTGAAGAAAAATCTACTAATTGCCAGATTTAAATTTATACCTTTAAATCTGTTACTGGGCCACATTGTATTATATGATCTCATAATCTGTGGTACTTATAGGAAATACTGTATTTTAGATTTTTTTTTTCTCAATAAATTCTGTATGATATTCAACTGCCTTAAATACATAATGGTTTTCCTGTATAAAGACGTGAGAGTAAGGAAAATTCAAAATATAACATAGTTTAGCATGGCATTATGTTTATACCAGAAAGTACAAAAAGAGAAAATGGAGTTGGGTGTACATGGCAATAAGATCAGCTACCCAGAGAAAGCAGAAGCATACTAAAGAAGAAAGCAGAAATTCTTTGGGAATAACATTTAGACCCTAGAGGGCCAGTAAGGCCCGTGGAGGTTGAAGAGCATTATTTGCTCTTATTGTTAGTTGCCAGAATTGCTGGGCTACCACAGGAAACCAATAGAGTCCCTGCTGTTGATCCATCTGCAGAATATTTCACACACCAGCTTGCTTCATCGGGGTGGGCAGTCAGCGGTCTTCTGTGACAAACTCGCAGAAGTTACCAAAACAAAATAGCAGGGTGGATTTTTCCCTTCATTACGTTTTTCCAGGTGTTCTTTCCACTGAGACAATTGTAATTCTTGTGCTATTATTCTTGA
This sequence comes from Balaeniceps rex, assembly GCA_013401315.1. Taxonomy (NCBI): domain Eukaryota; kingdom Metazoa; phylum Chordata; class Aves; order Pelecaniformes; family Balaenicipitidae; genus Balaeniceps; species Balaeniceps rex. The sequence goes on along the minus strand of VYZW01006352.1, from coordinate 36,212 downwards.
TGCTAATGTCAACTGGTACTAAGACTGAATTTATTTATTTGCCACCTGGTGCAAGATCTACTGACTTCTTTTGTTTCTTCTCCATTATTTAGGAAGTTAAATTGCTAATCACGGCTGGGTTCAGCTCATGAAAGAATAAAGTGCATTATCATTAAAATGATCACACAAGCAAGCAAGCAAGCAAGCAAGCAAACAAAAATTCTCCTGAAAGCTGGATCTGGGAGTTTCTTCCAGCCGTAACAAAAAAACACAGTCATCTTCTCTTGTTATAGATTTGCCATTAGCTTTCAGAAGAGTAAACACCTCCTCATCAAGTTACACATACCAACATATAACAGCACCTGCACTACTTGCAGCCTAGAAAATGTACCATTTTGAACTGATAAGAGCAGGATCAAAATATTCAGATATACAAGCTCTTTTCACTTGCTCTGCACTTGATAGCTGTGTTTCCTATGTTTTTATGTTTTTTTCCTTGTTTCAATATTGGTCATAGCAGCAAGGCTTACTTAATTTGCCCCCACCAACACTAAACTCTCTTTGCCCTCCCCCTCCCACTCCAATTTTCATATAAGAATTTCATATGCATGCATCAATCAGAGAAGCAGAATGACACACTGCTAGCTTGGAAACAGATCCAAAGCACATTAAAGACAGTGGAGAGATTCTCAATGAGTTCAATGGGCTTTGAATAATGTCAAAAGTCTTGATAAGAATTACAGGAACATTTTTTAATTCCATATATTTGAATATGAATGAGCAATGCATTGTATAAGTGACTTATATTAGGTGGACCAAAAATGTGCTCCAGTTCTGCTCATATTCCGTGCATTCAAATAGTTTACTCTGCTCAGTTGGTATCATATTTAAAGAGTGTTCACTGCAGCCCTTGATCCAGCAAACAATTTCATTTACCTTACTCTAGGCACATAATGAAAACCATACAACCCTTGTCATGACTGATTTATACATAAAATTTACTTCATGTATGTTACTGAATTTTAATTTTAATACTAGGAAAATTATTAATTAATATTTCTTTATATGATATTAACAACAGACACATCAGCAAGAGCTTTATTAAAAGAAGTTCAAATTCCACGCTTAGTGGAAGGCATGCTGCATACAACTAAATTGCACCAAACAAACAAATATGTATTGAACGAACAAATTCAATCTTTCCATCTGCTAACACAGTTCTCACTCAGCAGTTATTTGGTAATGTCACTGCAGAAACATTGTCCAAAAAGATAAATGATTATTTTTGTGGCAAACCACCATGAAAACAAATTAAGATTAACAATTGCACAAAAAGCAGATTGCTGGCAACAGTTCTCAATACCTGGCACTTGATTTTATGTTTTCCCAGTTATCTTTCCTTTTGCTTCAATATTTCCTTTGTCAATTTATACAAGTGTATCTATAAACAAATTCTTATACAGGAAAATAAGTTGTTTCCTTCATTTACTTCTTTTTTTTTCTTTTTCTCTCACACAGGTATTCTGGGAAGAGCACAGGGACACTGCACGGTTGTGTAGGGATGGGGTCAGGAAGGCCAAGGTGTGGCTGGACCTGAACTTGACAAGGGACTCAAAGAATAATAAGGTCTTCTACAGGTATGTCAGCCAGAAAAAAAAGGTCAAAGAAAGTGTACCCCCCCGATGAACACGACAGGCAAACTGGTGACAATGGACAAGGAGAAGGCTGAGGTACTCAACAAATTTTTTGCCTTAGTCTTCCCACACTTCTTGAGTGGATGGACTGCAAGACACGGACTGGGGGAGCAAAGTCCTTCCCACTGTGTGACAGGTACACTCCACCCTCCCCATCCCACCCCCCTCCATCCCCAAAGATCGGGACTTTTGACTTGGTGATCACTGTTTTTTCACACCTCATTTTCACACCTTTTATGATCTACTGTCCCTGCCCACACGTACACAACTTGGTCAAGTGCTGACCATCATGCACTCACCAGGGTGCTGCGCCCCCCTCCCTGCGCTTACACCGCTCTGTAGGGGGGAGCAGGAGAAGCAGGCCCCCTTGGTCAACAGACAGAGTCAACAGCCAATGAGGCATCTTGGCTCATAGAAGCTTCTGGGTCATGACCAATTATGACTACAGCTCAGATCTGACCCACGGTATAAATGGGGCACCACTGGAGACCCCCTTTGAGTGGTCTTCTCAGAGCAGTGGGTCTGTGTTCAAAACCTCTCCCCTTGGGTTGGGATGCCACCTGAGAAAGCTTCCTGGGATTAAGTGCTCTCACCTCCTTTTGGTGAGTGATTTCTTCTGGATGTATCCTTGAGTGAGCCCTCACCCCCCACCCTGGCTGAGTGATTACATCTTCTGGGTACCCATGAGAGAGAGAGAGAGAGTTTCGTCCTTTGTGGGTAAGAGTGTGTGTGCACTTTGGATCATCTTTCTTGTGTGTATTGACACGTAGTAACAATAACCCGACTGACACCTCGGACCTGATTGATCTCAGTTTATCCCTGTTTCTCATTGTTTTCTGTCATGTGGTTTTGGCTGTTTTCTGAAATAAAGTTGTTTGAGCTTGTCCTTCATTTTGGTTTGTTTTAGTGTACCTCCATGACACACTGTAAGAGAAGACCAGGTTTGTGACTACCTGAGGAACCTGAACACACATAAGACTATGGGACCTGATGAGATGCATCCCAGAGTCCTGAGGGAATTGGCTGATGTAGTTGCCAAGCCACTCTTCTGATAGTTGAAAAGTCATGGCAGTCAGGTGAAGTCCCTGGTGACTGGAAAAAGGGAAATATTGCACCTGTTTTTAAAAAATGCAGAAAGGAGGACCCTGAGAACTACTGACTTGTCAGCCTCACTTCTGTGACTGGGAAAAGCATGGAACAGATCATCCTAGAAGCTATGCTGAGGCACATGAAGGACAGGGAAGTGATTCGAGACAGCCAGCGTGGCTTCACCAAGGGCAAGTCTTGCCTGACCAACCTAGTGGCCTTCTATGATGGGGTGACTACATCAGTGGACAAGGGAAGAGCTACGGATGTCATCTATCTGGACTTCCAAAAAGCCTTCGACACGGTCCCTCACAACATTCTTCTCTCTAAATTGGGGAGATACAGATTTGATGGGTGGACTGTTTGGTAGATAAGGAATTGGTTGGATGGTCGCATCCAGAGGGTAGTGGTCAACGGCTCGATGTCCAAATGGAGACTGGTAACAAGTGGTGTTCCTCAGGGGTCTGTACTGGGAGCAGTGCTGTTTAATATTTTCATCAATGACATAGACAGCGAGATCGAGTGCACCCTCAGCAAATTTGCAGATGACACCAAGCTGAGTGGTGCAGTTGACACACCAGAAGGACGGGATGTCATTCAAAGAGACCTGGACAAGCTGGAGAGGTGGGCCTGTGTGAACCTCATGAGGTTCAACAAGGCCAAGTGCAAGGTCCTGCACCTGGGTTGGGGCAACCCCCGATATCAATACAGGCTGGGGGATGAGTGGATTGAGAGCAGCCCTGCGGAGAAGGACTTGGGGGTACTGATGGATGAAAAGCTGGACATGAACTGACAATGTGCGCTTGCAGCCCAGAAGGCCAACCGTCTCCTGGGCTGCATCAAAAGAAGCATGACCAGCAAGTCAAGGGAGATGATTTTGCCCTTCTACTCTGCTTTCATGAGACCCCACCTGGAGTACTGCGTCCAGCTCTGGAGCCCTCAGCACAGGAAAGACATGGAGCTGTTAGAGCAGGTCCACAGGAGGGCCATGAAAATGATCAGAGGGAAGGAACACCTCTTCTATGAAGAAAGACTGAAAGAGTTGGGGCTGTTCAGCCTCGAGAAGGCTCCAAGGAGACCTTATCGTGGCCTTTTAATGCTTAAAGGGGGCTTATAAGAAAGATGAGGAAACACTTTTTAGTAGAGCATGTTGCGACAGGACAAGGGGTAACAGTTTTAAAGTAAAAGAAGGTAGATATAGGCTAGATATAAGGAAGAAATTTTTATGATGAGGGTGGTGAAACACTGGAACAGGTTGCCCGGAGAGGTAGTAGATGCCCCATCCCTGGAAACATTCAAGGTCACTGTCGTGGTTTAACCCCAGCTGGCGACTAAGCACTGCACAGCCACTTGCTCACTCCGCCGTTGTGGGATGGGGGAGACAACTGGAAGGGTAAAGAGAGAAAACTCATGGGTTGAGATAAAGACAATTTAATAGGGAAAGAAAAAGCTGCACGCACAAGCAAAGCAAAATAAGGAATTCATTCACTACTTCCCATCAGCAGGGAGGTGTTCAGACATCTCCAGGAAAGCAGGGCTTCATCATGCACGGTTACTTGGGAAGACAAACACCATCACTCCGAATGTCCCTCCCCTCCTTATTCTTCTCCTAGCTTTATATGCTGATCATGATGTCATATGGTGTGGAATATCCTTTTGGTCAGTTTGGTTCAGCTGTCACAGCTGTGTCCCTTCCCAACTTCTTATGCACCCCCAGCCTACTTGCTGGTGGGGCTGTCACAGCTGTGTCCCTTCCCAACTTCTTATGCACCCCCAGCCTGCTTGCTGGTGGGGTGGTGTGAGAAGCAGAAAAGGCCTTGACTCTCTGTAAGCACTGCTCAGNTACTAGCTACTGTGAAGAAAATTAACTCTACCCCAGCCAAACCCAGCACATTCTCCACCCCTTATTCCATATCATTTACGTCATGCTCAGGTCCCACACTCTCCAATACATTCTCATTAACCACTCCCCCCGCCCCCATCCTTTTATACAATACACAGATATCATTCCCTTAGTCTATGGACCATATCTGTGAAATGTCTGTAGAATGTCTATAAATGTCCACAAATGTCCACTGAGTTCATTTAGTCCATGACTTTGGGCTCTGTCTGTTATAGTGGTCACTCAGGACAAGAGAGGGGGTGTGTTGCGTGGAGTTACTGGGCACCAAAGCCAGCTGAGGTCGGGTCACCGCTGCACTTGCACTGCTTCTTGTAA
>VYZW01006352.1:3797-18025 GCA_013401315.1 Balaeniceps rex | reverse complement strand
ACTCACAACTGGTTACTCTTTCCATCTTTGATCATACTGCATCACTCGTATCAACCCACTTAGTTCCTTCACACATGTCCATTATATTAGTGTCAGACTTGCTACAGAAGAGTGGGAAAAAGCATAAAGGAGTAACATCTTATGAGATTTCTGTGTATTCTAAAAATCTGTTTGGTGTTAATTCATAGAGACTTCTTAATTAGGATGAAGGCAATCCCTTGTAANCTACTCTGACCATTACTAGGAAAATGTTGCTAACATAAAGCAAAAGGATACCCTTTTCAAACCCAAGCTGAGATTCTTGAATTTTGTTTATTTTCTTTCATGCTTAAGAAAATCTTTCCCTATTTCCAATAATATGGTGTTGATACAACATGATAAGGCAGAAGGTGTTATGTCCTACCCTTAATTCTTGGCTTCAGATTATTTATTTCTCTTACAGTCTGAAAGTATGCTGCTTAAATTTTATGAAATTTGAGGTTTAAACTAGGGAATCTGCAAATCTATTACTAGATTTGTAATTTGCATTATTCTTTAAGACCCTTAGAAAGACTAAGTGTGGTAACCAAACTGCTGAAATTTAGAATAGGATATTTTTTGGGTAGGAATTTTATAACTTCCTGCTTTTATAGACCCNTTAAGTGCATGAGAAATATGCCTACTTATGTGTCAGATTACCCAGAATCAATTTCATTATTTGCTAAATTTCAGAGAAATAGATTACCAGTTTGCAGTAATGGAAGAAAATATCTAAAAGTAAGAAAATAACAAAAGCATGATTGAAAATATGTTTTGAAAAGTTCATTTTTTACTGCTCCAGNCAGGGAATCTGCAAATCTATTACTAGATTTGTAATTTGCATTATTCTTTAAGACCCTTAGAAAGACTAAGTGTGGTAACCAAACTGCTGAAATTTAGAATAGGATATTTTTTGGGTAGGAATTTTATAACTTCCTGCTTTTATAGACCCTTGTTTTTATAGGATCTTTGGTTGAAAATAATCATCAAATAGTGTAATACTGTCTCATGTCTGCACATCACTAATTTAGCAGTCACAATATGAGGGACTCACACAATCTACATTATGCTTTCTGTTGCAAGATCAACATTTGCATATGTTGTCTTTATTTAACTTTTTCAGGAGCCTGAAACTAAGAAATTAGTTTTCTCTCTTGTTAGGACTTTATATTCATGCCTTCAATAGCTTCTCCTTCAAATAAGGAAGGAATAATTTTTTTTAAAAATTGTTACCCTTTGTTGTGGTTTAACCCCAGTAGGCAGCTAAGCCTCACAGAGCCACTTGCTCACTCCCCCACACTGGGATGGGGAAGAAAATTATAAGGGTAAAAGTGAGAAACCCTGTGGGTTGAAATAAAGACAGTTTAATAGGTAAAGCAAAGCCCACGCACGCAAGCAAAGCAAACCAAGGAATTCATTCACTGCTTTCCACCAGCAGGCAGGTGTTCAGCCATCTCCAGGAAAGCAGGGCTCCATCACATGTAATGGTTATTTGGGAAGACAAACGCCATCACTCTGAACATCCCCCCCCCTTCCTTCTTCTTCCCCCAGCTTTACGTGCTGAGCATGACGTCATACGGTGTGGGACATCCCTTGGGTCAGCTGGGGTCAGCTGTNGTAAAGCAAAAGCTGTGTGCACAAGCAAAGCAAAACAAGGAATTCATTCACTACTGCCCATTGCCAGATAGGTGCTTAGCCATTTCCAGGAAAGCAGGGCTCCATCACGCATAACTGTTACTTGGGTAACCCAAGTAACTTGGTGTGGAATATCCCTTTCGTCAGTTGAGATCAGCTGTCCCAGATGTGTCCTCTCCCAATTTCTTGAGCACACCCATCCTACTCGCTGGCAGAGCAGCATGAGAAACAGAAAAGGCCTTGACTCTGTGTGAGCACTGCTCAGCAATAGCTAATACTTCAGTGTGTTATCAACTCTGTTTTGGTCACAAATCCAAAATACAGCTGCTGTGAAGAAAATTAATGTATCCCAGACGAAACCAGTACTCTCCTAGACTTTTCATAAATTGCCGAGGCTTATAAAAGATAAATGAACTTTTGAAATAAAATTGGATTAAATAAAAGATCCGTTTCTTCCTGATTTTTTTCAGTAACTGAGACATCTTTTCTATTACCTTTTGAAAAAAAGATGAAGGAGCTACAGACTTATGAAAAAATATGTTGCACAGGAACTTATGAGAGGAAGAGTTAGAAACTCCATTTTGAATGTGTTATTCATTTTACCTACACTGACATGTTCAGTGTTATTTCAAACTAGATTTCCTAGTTTCCACTCCAATCAGAATTCATTTGTCTCTTTAACCTGAAGATTTTTTTGACACATTAATCTTGAATCACTGCAACTAGGCAGCTTCAAAGTCTTGACTTTGGTTTCTCAATCTCATTGAAACATTTACATTGAATCATAAACTAGAAAATCAGAGAAACAATTGAGATTTTATTTATTAGACTTGCTGTCATCTAAAAACTTCTCCTGCACCCTCTCCAAGAAACCCTCAAAGGACATTAATTCATATTAGCATGTGATGTTTATATTTCAGTGGAAACACTGAAATTCACTGTTTATATCGTAGCCTGTTGTATTGGTTTCTTTACAAATATGTAGGAGGAAAATCAACCTAGCAGTGAAATTTGCCATTTGAATTGTCAATGCAGAGATTCAGTCGTAGGCATGTAACGTCAGAAATACTTATTTTAAGTATTTATTCTTTATGTAAACTGGTTCAAACCACTACTTTCCACAGCTTCAACCCATAAAAAACTTTACTAGCTGCCTAAATGTTTCCCATCAATAAAGAAACTAATTTTGGCAATGTGAGCTACTGGTTTTACTGTAATGCCCATTAGGACTTGTTCAAGGACTTCAAGTTCATTTCATAGAGGATTGGAAAAGATATCAGAGAACAATAACTTTTACCAGCAACAGACATGGACTGTATTCAAATGAATGACCTAATGACTTTTTTTTCCCCCTAACAAACTGTTTAAGTAATAATAATTGATTTGACAGTGATAACTCTGAAATAAAAACTTGTCTGTAAGACAGAAATGTGACAGTAAATGCCTACATTTCTACTAAATTTTTACTTTCATTTAATACTGTAAATAGGAATGATGAACAAAAACATTTCATCAAATATGTAAGACAGAATTCTGTAATGCTGTAATGTGTTGGATAATATGAACATAAAAAAATTGCAGCATACTGTAATACATTCAGTTTAAGTGGAACTGGCACATAGCTCTGATTTTATTTACATTTTCAAATATTTACTTGGAGTATTGTGGAGGTATGATATACAAACTACAGAATCCATTAATCAGGCTATTTGGTTCTGAACACTGATATTAGCTCATTAATTTTCCTGCAATTTAAATGTGTTTCCATTAAGCCAAAATTTTGCCATTAGCATTGTGTGAGTCAAAAGGTTGATATTCCAGCTTCACTTACGTTGCGTTCTGTGAATGTTCAATCTGCAAGCTATTAAGCTGAGATGTACCCATCAGAGTTAAAAATCACGTACACTCCAAGTCCTGGCTGGGTGCATTTGATTGCAATCAAGAGTCATCTGATCATCTAACTAAGAGTGCTGGAAATAAAATATACTTTGAATTTTGTGATATCTCACTTAAAAGATGTGTAATTCTGTCCTCCTTTGTTCTGAGGGTTTTGATTTCCAGCCTGGTTTTTTTCCTACTCATTCAATGATCCCTGAACAAAAAATAAATTATGTCCATAAATACATCTGTATATCACACATAAATGTGACAATACACACAAGCACACCATCCTATAAATACCTATAGTATTACACAAAAAGCAAACACGTTTAGAGATCATTTTAATAAGAATGGAATAAAAAATTAGTTAATCTATAAATAATATACATTTCTGATTTTTAAGACATTCTATGGCTAACCAGAACTTATATACTCTGTGCTTTAGTCAATTCTTCCTCCTTGTTTCTTAAATTCTGATTTAGAAACTTTTAGTAAAGAATAAAATACATTTCAGACATGTTTTAAAGTTAGTTTATACAAATCTGGATAATTTTTATGCCTTTTTAAGGCATAGAAATAGCAATACAAAAATATTTAAATAAAATATATTTTTAGTATACAGACATCATTTGATGCTAATTTTACTCCCTATTTTGTCTTCCTGACTTTGATGTGCAGATTTCAGTTATTTTAAACACTTGTTATATAAAAAGGATATTTTTACATCACAGCTGTCCCTCTCATCTGTAATGATGCTGTCCTAATCTGAATAAGATTTCTATATGCTTATCACTAGGAAAATGAATTCTTATAATAAAATACTGTATTAACATCTGTCTCCCTTTAAAAAAGGGTAACAAAACTACTGTTTCATGGATATTTTTATTCATGTATTACCAAGCAATAATAGAAACTACTCAGAGATGACACCACTTTTTATTTCTGTAACAAATGCATTTCAGAAAGAAAGGGGAATTCATAAAAGGGAAACTGTTTAGTCCAGGAGGAACTACAGTCTGACTGTGAAAACTCTGCAAATATTCTCAGTAAAAACAGAGACAGCACTTGTTTCCCAGATCAATTATTTTTATAGGTCAGTTACGATAAAACTTTAGTTTCTTTTAGGCATCAGACATGTGGCACAGAGTGCTATCAATACAGTATGTTGCTCAAAAAAAAAGTAACATAAACCCACTTTTGGATTTTTATCCAGTTTGCATATATATTTTTTATTCAAGCAAACCACATTCTACTTCTCTTTACAAGCAATTCTCTCAATTTCTCCCAAAAGATGGACTTTGACTATACAAATAATAAAGTGTACAATTGATCCTTCTTTTTGAGGAAAGTAAGCAAACATGGAACTGTTCTACCACCAAAGCTTGAACTGTGCTGTTAGTTATATAGACACCTGCAGAGTAAAGAACAAAAGGGGTGCTTTCGGGTAGCAAGTCTTTCCCCTCTGTAACATTCCTATCCTACTATGGATTACTCTCAGAAGTATTTACCTTTATTAACCATAGCAGAAAATTGGGTGACTAGCAATGTAATAGACGGCCTGATGCATGACGAAAGGAAAAAAACCCCTCCCAAACAGAAGACAGACTTTCAGAAACATTCGTTGTAATATGAGAGATTGATTTTGAGGTTTTGAGTATTAGATTTAAAATAAGCATTTTCAGCCTTCATTTTAAACCCTAGAATTTTCAAGAAAGAAATCACTGTTGCCAATAACACCTTCAAGTGATCCTTTATCTTCCAGGTCAGAACACTAACATGTTTAACCTCCCCCTGCCAAAATCATTAAATGTATGAAGTCTGAGGGTTAAAAATGCTCATAGAAGGAAGGAAAAGTGGGTATATGATAATAAAGGGATAAAAAGGATGACTTTTTTCAAGTATGGTGTATATGCTTTCTATTTTAAACAAACTTATAGTCAAGAAATATAGCTTAATGTGCAAGATGTCATGCATGGTTTTGGTTCACTGTGACATATGACCTTTCCATTACATCAATTACTGTATTTCAAAGTGAAAAAAACAACACTTTTCAAAGAAGCATTATGATCCCTAATTATGAATATTTTAAAATAATCTTTAATGTTTTTGTACATATTATTTTACTGTTCCTGTTTCTAAATAAAATGTTAACTAAATCAGTTTTATCTAGCTAATATGATTAAGGATTCTTGATAGACACTGTAGAAAATACAGGTAGTAAAGCAGTAGAGGCAGAGGGAATTAACTTATTAAATTTTCCACTAGTTTTGTTACTCAGGCTGCTATAAAGTAATCATATCCATTCCCTCCATGACTTTTATCAACTATGCATATCACCCCGTAAAATTCCCTGAACTATATCTCCAGCAACTGGTGTAGCAAAGAAAGAAATGGATCACTGTAAATGTAAAACAGACAAGTTGAAAAATCACTTGCAACTTCATATCTTCATGGACATTTTAAGTAAGCCTGTAGTTGAGTTACTGCCAAAAGAAACAGATTTTCTTTCCTTATCCCAGGTTGTTGATTTTTTTTCCACTGTAAACCAAAAAAAAAATGTTTGTGCTCTAATCACAGGACCAATACACATTGGAATTACCTTCTATACATGTGCATGTTTTCTTGGATTAGTTTTGTTCCATACAAATGCCTGCTTTTCTTCACTGTCTGCAAAGGAAATCTGGGATGACTAATTCAGAAGTAGAAGTCCAAATTACAGACTTCTTAGTTTGGTCAGATGATTCTCATCAATAATGTCTGGAGACAGCCCTAGGGTTTTTTACACCTTAGCCCTTCATGAAAAGAAGTCACTGTGTTCTTGACAGTTGACTGGTAATCAACCATCAAGTAGGTTGGCAGCAGCCCTCTATCAAGTGGAAACCATTACAGACTTCCATTATGACTTCTGAATTGAATAAGTAATTGCAGTCCCCAGATAAGACATTAAAACAGTTTGGGCCCAAGCAAATTACTTTTCTTTATTTTCTTCTCTATTTTTGAGACAGTACTGATCATAGCATCATAGAATCTTTTGGTTGGAAAAGACCTTTAAGATCATCGAGTCCAACCATACCTGTCCACTACTAAACCATGTCCCTAAGCATCTCGTCTACCCATCTTTTAAATACCTCCAGGGATGGTGACTTGACCACTTTCCTGAGCAGCCTGTTCCAGTGCTTGACAACCCTTTCCATGAAGAAGTTTTTCCTAATATCTAATCTAAACCTCCCCTGGCGCAGCTTGAGGCCATTTCGTCTTGTCCTATCACTTGTTACTTGGGAGAAGAGACCGACACCCACCACACTACAACCTCCTTTCAGGTAGTTGTAGAGAGCGATAAGGTCTCTCCTCAGCCTCCTCTTCTCCAGGCTAAACAACCCCAGGTCCCTCAGCCGCTTCTCATAAGACTTGTTCAGACCCTTCACCAGCTTTGTTGCCCTTCTCTGGACACGCACCAGCAACTCAATGTCCTTGTTGTAGTGAGGGGCCCAAAACTGAACACAGTACTCGAGGTGTGGCCTCACCGGTGCCGAGTACAGGGGAAGGATGACTTCCCTGGGCCTGCTGGTCACACTATTTCTGATACAAGCCAGGATGCCATTGTCCTTCTTGGCCACCTGGGCACACTGCTGGCTCATATTCAGTCGGCTGTCGATCAACACCCCCACATCCCTCTCCGCCAAGCAGCTTTCCAGCCACTCATCCCCAAGCCTGTTAGCGTTGCATGGGGTTGTTGTGGCCCTAGTGCAGGACCCAGCACTTGGCCTTGTTGAACCTCATACAATTGAGCACAGCCCATTGGTCCAGCCTGTCCAGGTCCCTCTGTAGAGTCTTCCTACCCTCAAGCAGATCAACACTTCCTCCCAGCTTAGTGTCATCTGCAAACTTGCTGAGGGTACACTCGATCCCCCCGTCCAGATCATTGATAAAGATGTTAAACAGAACTGGCCCCAGCACTGAGCCCTGGGGAACACCACTCGTGACCGGCCTCCAACTGGATTTAACTCCATTCACCACCACCCTTTGGGCCATCCAGCCAGTTTTTTACCCAGCAAAGAGTATGCCTGTCCAGGCCATGGGCAGCCAGTTTCTCCAGAATGATGCTGTGGGAAATGGTGTCAAAGGCTTTACTGAAGTCCAGGAAGACAACATCCACAGCCTTTCCCTCATCCACTAAGCGGGTCACCTTGTCATAGAAGGAGGTCAGGTTAATCAAGCAGGATCTGCCCTTCATAAACCCATGTTGACTGGGCCTGATCTTCTGGTTGTCCTGCATCATAACATTTCATCCTGTCTACCTAATACAGTTTTGTTGCTTGTCCCTCAAAATTTACCTTGTACAGAAACAATTAAGCTAGTGCAGAAGAGGACTTGAGAAGAAAAGTTAAAGAAAAATAGAAACTCTGGGGTTTTTTACTCCTCCCTCCCCCGCCCCCAACAATAAAACATAAAGTACTGAATAATATGTTGATATTTTCAGCTGACAGTAATGTAATGCAAAAATGATACTGTATTGTTCCTTTATTTCATCATTAATCTAGTCCAATCAAATCACGTTTTGTTTGCTTTATTTGGGAATCAGAGAATACAATTAGTATATAAGAACATATGAAAGTAAAAAAAAGTCACCAATGTTTTTAGCACCAAGCTAAGAAGATGCCATGTGAATGCACTTCTTAGACCCAATATTTCTTAATTTCTTCCAAGTAAACTCATCTCTTCAAAGCTAATTTTCAGTGGGTTTGATGCTAAAACATTGCCACATCATAAAAGTAATTCTGAAGTATTTCACAAGTTTTTTTCCCTTATTTTTGTTTTCTTTTTATATTTTGTGTAGTACATGGCCATTTGAAAAGTTTAGTAGGCTTAAAAGAGATTATTTCTCATTTGACATTAGGATACTTTTTCACCTTATTACATATCTGTACATATCTTTACCTAGAAAGATTTCTCTGCTGTTGTGTTTTGTAAAAATTCTGCAGGAGACGGTTTTGAATTTTAACAAAATGAACGCATGGTATTTATTAAGCAAAGGTAATAGTGAGAATACTATGAAAAAGAGATTACTCAACAGTAATACACAACAAAATTACCACTCTTAAGTAGCTGTTTGTCCTGGTTTCAGCTGGGTTAGAGTTACTTTTCTTCCTAGTAGCTGGCATAGTGCTGTGTTTTGGATTTAGTAGGAGAAGAATGCTGATAACACACTGATGTTTTAGTTGTTGCTAAGTAATGCTTAGGCTAGTCAAGGACTTTCTTTTTCAGCTTCCCATGCTCTGCTAGGTGCACAAGAAGTTGGGAGGGGGCACAGCCCAAGATAGTTGATCCAAATCGACCAAAGGGCTATTCCATACCATATGACGTCATGCTCAGTATATAAACCGAGGGGAGTTGGCCGGGGGGCAGTGATCGCTGCTCGGGGACTGGCTGGGTGTTGGTCGGCGGGTGGTGAGCGGTTGCATCACTTGTTTTCTTTTCCCTGGGTTTTGTTTGCCTCTCTCGTTCTCCTTTTCATTACAATTATTATTATTATTATTATTATTATTATTATTATTACTACTACTATTATTATTGTTATTATTTTATTTCAATTATTAAACTGTTCTTATCTCAACCCGTGGGTTTTCTTACTCTTGCCCTTCCGATTCTCTTCCCCATCCCACCGGGGAGGGGGAGGGTGAGCGAGCGGCTGCGTGGTGCTTAGTTGCCGACTGGGGCTAAACTACGACACTGGTTTTTAACTGTTCTTTTTCACAAATCTATTTATTAATTAAGGTGAAAGTCCAGCAAATCCCTGAAGTATGTTTAACTTCAGCAACATATCATGCTTTAAATACATCCTTAAGTATTTTAACTCAGGATAAGGAACAAAAAAAGTATATGAGATTACTGAAAAATAAAGACTATTATGTAATACAATTCAAAATATTAAAATTATTTTCAGTGAATGTATGAGTTTTTCAAAATGTTCAGCAAGCCAGTGAATTTTCAGTGCACATAAACTTTCAAAAGTAAACCTTTATGATCTTTCTTTCATATTTAATTTTTAATCATTTTTTTCACCAAAATCCATGTAATTTCAAAAAAGTAACAACCTGGAGATAACATTTGAAATTTTATTAAGTGTTTTGCTAAGGTGATACTTCAGCTTTTAAGCACACATGGTATTTAATCTTTCACAAATTGTAGACAATATATTTGCTGTAACATTGAAAGACTTTAAAAGTCATTAATGTTTTTAATAGGCAATCATTATTCAGCACCTACTTAAAGTGAATATTATTACAAAGTAATAATCTGTAACCTCTCACTGGTTCCATTTGAACATAAGGAAAAAATTCCATATTGTGAGGGTGACTGAGGACTGCTACAGGTTGCCCAGAGAGATTGTGAAAACACCACCCCTAGAGGTACTCTAAAGCTGTCTGAACAGGGTTCTGTGCAGCCGGTCCTAGGCAGCCCTGCTGGAGCAGGGGATTGGAGCTCCACTCCAACCTAAACCATTGTGTGATTCTGGGATTCTGTGATACTCCATGACAGAGTGAAAAACAACTCTGTTTCTTGAACTGTATTTTTTCGCTTAACCATAACATCATGCTTACTTGAAACCATATTGTAGATCTTCTTTTATACGAAATTGATTTTGTCGGTAAGATTTTAGTGAGTATTTGTTAGTAATAGTTCTCATATTTTTTTCATTTCTTGTTTAGATACTTTATAAAAAAATCATTAGTGGAATTTGACTGACTTCATACAGATATCAAAATAGAATCTATGAACCATGGCCAGAACAGCATCTATTTCCTTCCTTGACTATAAAGTGACCTGACGTGCCAACTTCACCTGCAGATGTCCAAATTTAAGGTGGATGGATTTCACCTTACTAATTTTCTATAAAATGGTCATGATATTATATCAACAAAAAAGATCATAGAATCATAGAATGATTTGAGTTGGAAGGGACCTTTAGAGATCATCTAGTCCAACGTTCTTGCCATAAGCAGGGACATCTTTCACTAGATCAGGTTGCTCAAAGCCCCATCCAACCTGACCTTGAACACTTCCACAGATGGGGCATCCACAACTTCTTGAGAAATCTGTTCCAGTGTCTCACCACCCTCATTGTAAAAAATGTCTTCATTATATCTAATCTAAATCTACCCTCTTTCAGTTTAAAACCATTGTCCCTTGTCCTGTCACTGCAGGCCCTGGGAAAAAGTGTCTGTCTTTCTTATAAGCCCCCTTTAAGTATTGAGAAACTGCAATAAGGTGTTTTCAGAGCCTTCTCTTCTCCAGGCTGAACAACCCCAACTCTCAGCCTTTCTTTATAGCAGAGGTATTCCATCCCTCTGATCATTCTTCTGGCCCTCCTCTGGACCCACTCCAACAGGTCCATGTCTTTCCTGTATCGAGGACTCCAGAGCTGGATGCAGTAATCCAGGTGGGTTCTCATGAGAGCAGAGTAGGGGGGCAGTATCACCTTCCTCGACCTGCTGGTCACTCTTCTTTTTATGCAGCCCAGGTAAGAGATGGCATTAAAAAATGAAATGTAATTAACTTTAAACACACACAAATGTTCTAAAATTAATAAATGTCTTTTTTATTATTTTAAAAACTAAATATCTCAAGTTTTTGTTGGAGAAGTCTCAGAATATAAAGATCTCTCATACTTCAGAGGGAAAAATATACTAGTAGTAACCAAATTCAACAATATGGATCATGATTTATCTTTGACATACAGAAATTCCACTGTGTGAAACTGAATTAAAGGGAACTAGAATATAGAGTAATTAGATCCTTACTCAACAAAATGAAAGAGACAAACAAAAAGCCATCTTTTATATGGGTGTTTTGAAAAATAATTGTCTAAGTGAAAGCAATATACCAATACAAAAGTTATCAGCATTCTTCTATACATTTACATGCTTTTTTTCTTTTTTTTTCTCTTTCATTTTGTATTCTTGAAACTACTTTTGTGTTAAAAAATTACCCATGTCCTGAAGGCTGGATGAAGTATTCAATCAAACCAGTTTAAAGTCTTGAACTTTATCATGTACTATCAGCTATCCATATTCAAAGTGAGAATTTAAAAAATAATTCAGAATAAATGTTTGACTCAGACTTTGTAGATACGTATTAAAACTAAGCAAGATAATAAAACATCAGGCTTGCTTATTTCCCCCAAAGCCCACAGTGCACTATTTCATCTTCCTGCTTGGTTCTAGAAAAGACAGGCATGACTACATCCATTTTAAAAATACCTTCTGTGACTGCAGAAGAGCTCTTTCAGCTTTTCTGAATTACTGTCTAGTCTAGGATCAAAATTCTGAATACTTCTTTACTGCCATAAATCAATTAATGTGCCTGACAGCTAACAGTTAAAAAGGTAGTTAAGACAAGTGAAAGAAGAGCATTATTACTATTTTTTCAAATCTGTTAAGATAAGAACTACCTCACCAAAAGGTCATAAAGTTTCATTGCTGCAGCTAATAGTGTATATGTGTAAATGCGACATTAGAATTCTCAGGAGTATCATGCAATAACCATTCACACATGGATTTTGTTAAAGTACAAAAACAGAGCACTGAAGCAAACTTAGCTCTTGAATGAAGACAGATTTTTGCTCAGTTTGCTGAAAAGATTATTTTGCAAGGTTTCTTGCAGAAAAGGGAAACCCAAAACAAAACTCAACTTTCCATAGAGCATTTTTGATAAAGACAAGTTTGACGTAAATCAAGAATCATCATTTTAAAAATAATGCACATGATTCTTTCCAATTGCGATCACATCAGAACAGATTTATCTATATTGTACAAGAGAGATCAGGCGGACATGAACTGTACTGTTCAGAACTGCTTGTGCTCAATAAGGATTATTCAGCCCTGTAAGCGCTGCTGGCTGCTCATCACACAGTGAAAGTTGTGCTGATGCGAAAGTAGCTCTGATGATGCCTCACATATACATTCATGCAGCTCCCTTTCATTTTGCTACTGATTGACTGCAGACACTTTACACAATTTCTCTTAAAACTGTTAAATTGATCAAAGCCCAGTAATGTCTTTCATCACATTTCCAGCTACTAATTCTGTTTGATGATCGAGGAGATGAATCAACTGTAACTTTTGGAGCTTGTTTAAGCCCTGTGCAAAGCCTTTTCTTATATCCTCTAATTAGTCATTTCACTGATTTCTTCTCTGTTGCATTTCAAGAATAGTTTCCTTTAGAAGTTAATAGGTTAGGACAAATGGAAACAGGCTTGAATATGGCTTCTGTTGTGAGGTGGGATTTTTTTCCCTCCATCCAGAATTTTCAGAATAACATTATAAAAGTTTTGCAATATCCATTTTCTTACAAATGAAGTCATCTTGTTAAAGCACTAAAAACACAAGGAATTTAGTGACAAAGGCATAATACCATCAGCACACATAATGCATTCCAGATGCAAGACCAACCTTATTTTCAATAAAAACAATAAATTGATTAATCTTAAAGTTCTTTGACATTTTATCAATACTGTGAAAATCCCTTAATGTGTGAATATACACTTTAGAAAGAGATATCAAAGTAAAAAAGACAGAATAAATAAGAAGTAGGTTCCCACTAATTCCATTGGGAACTAAACTGACTATAGATCACAGGATTCAATTAAGCTCATGACATTTTACTGTATTTATAGGAAAACACGTAATATTAATTACAAGAATATGAGGTAGACATATATAAACAAACCTGGTATCAGATAAACTTGAAAGATTTTTCTCTTTTTATCCTTTCTTGTTGTCTTTTTGATGAAGGTTCCAAAGAAAGAAAAATAGAGACTGTTTACTTTGCAGAGATGCTGGAATTCATTAGAAGCATAATTTAAGGTTTTATGAAGACAGAAGAACAATTTTGTTGCCTAAATATAGGTATCTAGAGCCATTATATGAAACATATATGTATACATATGTAACTTTGGCACGGGAAGATAGGACTTGCAGGAGCCCCACAGAAGAAGCAGGAGTTCAAGAATGAGGGCCAGGGCATCAGGATTTCCATTTTTAAGCATCTTCCTCACACCCTGAGGGTCAAATTTCCAGCTGCCAAGATGATGGAATGGAAAAACAGACTTTTTTCTGTCTCAGACTCAAGACTTATAGTGATGTATTTTATAAGCAAATATGCTGTTGCGAATACGATTTTTTACATGGCTTTGATTTAGCAGCAATTTAAGATCTATTACTATTTTTGAGATAGATCACAGCATTAGGTTATATAATTCTTAACAGCACTTAAACATCAGCCAATTTAACAGAGTGATTCAATGGAATTTGTTACAATCAAAATAGCGACTTAAAGATTCAAGAATGGCAAGGGTCACCCAAAACTTACAGCAGGGTTGCACACACAGATGGAGTTTAAATCAAATCACACACACAGGCAGACAGACCGACAAACAGCTCTAAATCAAATCATGCACACACACAGACAGACAAACAGTTCTGAATCAAATTGCACACACACACACACACACACACACAGAGGTTAACCTGTGATTAAAATTTCCCTTTTCATGAATTTCATGAATTACTCATTTTTATGTACTGGCATTCATCAATGGATGGTCAGTGAACCTCGCAAAATCAGGCCTTTGAGTCCTCATGAAATCGTCGACGGATGATCCTTCAATTCTTGTGAAATCTACCCTGAGAGGC
>VYZW01006351.1:0-14007 GCA_013401315.1 Balaeniceps rex | reverse complement strand
TTTATATATATTTTTATATATATATGGTGTATCTATCTGCATACATATATCTGAAAAGAGAACATAAATTTTAAAAATAAACCTAGGAGAAAAATTCTCAGTGTCTGAAAATTGTCACTGATGTTAATGGAGTTGTATTGCAAAATATCAGTGGAGAGCCTAGCCTGTATAAATCATTACAGCAAACTTTCAGAAATCTTGCTGCATTCAAAAAGACAATCACGTATTCAATTTACATCAAGGTTAATGTAAAAAAGATACTGAACTGGAACCCATCAGAATGTACATTCAGTGTCCAAACTTACAGTTGCAAAACAAGATATAAGCAAAGGTTACTCTTTATTGTTTTCCTAAATTGCTTAATTTGGAATTTAAACATTTTGTCAGCAAAACTGAAGTTCAGAGAAGAGCAGTCTAGAATAAGGAGCAGCACATGTCATATGGTGATGTTCTTATTGAGTAATGGAGCACAAAGCAGAAATCCCTCAGGTTTATATCCACATACTATAATTAACATAGACATGACATCGGGATGCTAAAAAGAAATAAAATCTCTGATACTATCTATGCTGAGCTTCCAATAGGTTCAGGACTTATCTTGAAAACATGTAATAGAAAACTGCTGTTAGGATTAATAGGAGTTTGCCTTAAAAAAAAAAATATCTCTATTTATATCACCTATCTGCACCCTATCTACACCATCATCTAAATAGCAAGATATATGGCTTTCTTACAGAGTATCAAAAATACATGTGATGGAAAAATGTCTTTGCTTTAAGTGCATTTTGAATTATATTGAAAAGAACAAGCAATACATCACAGAAAATATTTCATTCAAAGCTCATAGAGTGCAATGGAAACAGAAACAATTATATTACAATTCTCACTATGCCCTGGGACCACATATTTCTAAATATTTCTACTTTAAACTGAAGTATTCCAGAGTGGGAACATTCATAGAACAAACACAAAAGATAATTAAGATTTTAATCCATAAAATCCAAGATATTGGAAACACAGTTTCAATTAATCATCAGTATTCCCCACAAAAAATGATTTGTCAGAAAAAGAATGACCAGTCTACATTTTTTTTTCTGGATGCTGCCTGAAATTTTGATTTCACGTTCTTTAACTGACTAAAGTGACACCTATGTAGGTCAAAATGGGACTGGCACATAATTTTGGTCACTTTAACTGAGTGCAAATTCTGTATGTTTCCACTACCGTTAATTTAGAGAGATGGACACTCTAAACTTGTCATTCAGGTTCAAGGTGAATAGTCTATTATATTTGACTGACTACAAGAGGAACTTAGGTTTAGTAAGTTCCTAATTTAAGTGTCTCTTTTAGGTACTCAAAGCAAGGTTTCATAAATCTCAACAAAATGCTACCGTTTTACAAGAATAAAGGGATACATGCCATCTTGTGCTTTATATTTCAGTGATATGGCAGAAGCACAAATCAACTCTGAACTCTGGTCTTTTCCAGCTTGTATGCAAGGTCTTTTGATACTGAAATACCTTGCTTTTAGCTGAAGTTATTTGTCATTCACATCTTCACTTGTACTTTATAATGATCTTAGGGAGTTTATTTTTNATACCCATTCAGTTTTGCAATTGCTCACAGAAACATTAAGGTCACTGAACAAAGACTATAAGTAAGTATACTAAATATTATCACTATACAGGTCAAAACAAATAGATGATGACTTCTGAGTTTGTGGCTCATATAAAATTGCATCATATTCTAAGAGCTAAATGAAAGAGTAATATATCTGAAATTATGATTTATTTTTCAATATTTCAGTTAAATGATTGTCTTTTATATTATGTTTATATGAATATATATATGCAGACACATACAAATATATATATTTTTATATATATTTTTATATATATATGGTGTATCTATCTNTCCCTCAGGTTTATATCCACATACTATAATTAACATAGACATGACATCGGGATGCTAAAAAGAAATAAAATCTCTGATACTATCTATGCTGAGCTTCCAATAGGTTCAGGACTTATCTTGAAAACATGTAATAGAAAACTGCTGTTAGGATTAATAGGAGTTTGCCTTAAAAAAAAAAATATCTCTATTTATATCACCTATCTGCACCCTATCTACACCATCATCTAAATAGCAAGATATATGGCTTTCTTACAGAGTATCAAAAATACATGTGATGGAAAAATGTCTTTGCTTTAAGTGCATTTTGAATTATATTGAAAAGAACAAGCAATACATCACAGAAAATATTTCATTCAAAGCTCATAGAGTGCAATGGAAACAGAAACAATTATATTACAATTCTCACTATGCCCTGGGACCACATATTTCTAAATATTTCTACTTTAAACTGAAGTATTCCAGAGTGGGAACATTCATAGAACAAACACAAAAGATAATTAAGATTTTAATCCATAAAATCCAAGATATTGGAAACACAGTTTCAATTAATCATCAGTATTCCCCACAAAAAATGATTTGTCAGAAAAAGAATGACCAGTCTACATTTTTTTTTCTGGATGCTGCCTGAAATTTTGATTTCACGTTCTTTAACTGACTAAAGTGACACCTATGTAGGTCAAAATGGGACTGGCACATAATTTTGGTCACTTTAACTGAGTGCAAATTCTGTATGTTTCCACTACCGTTAATTTAGAGAGATGGACACTCTAAACTTGTCATTCAGGTTCAAGGTGAATAGTCTATTATATTTGACTGACTACAAGAGGAACTTAGGTTTAGTAAGTTCCTAATTTAAGTGTCTCTTTTAGGTACTCAAAGCAAGGTTTCATAAATCTCAACAAAATGCTACCGTTTTACAAGAATAAAGGGATACATGCCATCTTGTGCTTTATATTTCAGTGATATGGCAGAAGCACAAATCAACTCTGAACTCTGGTCTTTTCCAGCTTGTATGCAAGGTCTTTTGATACTGAAATACCTTGCTTTTAGCTGAAGTTATTTGTCATTCACATCTTCACTTGTACTTTATAATGATCTTAGGGAGTTTATTTTTTTATTAGCGAAACCTTTGCCACTCTCCTTCAAATCTTTAAACAAGTAGCAATAGCTTACGTGCATTAAAAACATGTACAGTTATCCACCATAGAAGAAAAATGATCATTTTAACATATTAAAACAAACAAATAAGTACTTGTTTGACAAAACCACCCCAAAACCTTGCTGGAAACTAACACATGATATGACAAGTGGTTTATTTTTCATAACAGTCTCTTTTTTGCTATTGTATATTCAAGTTATGGCACTTGATATTAAATTGCACACAGTCTAAAACACACAGCTCTGTGGGCTATAATGATCTGTCACTGCTTTGCCTAGACTGAAGTAAACATCATACATGTGGTACTCATTTCACATAAATTTCAGTTTCTGATCAGTGGTTACTGTCACTCGTTCAAGATAACAAACACAAAATTATAGGAGAGCAATGTGGTGCAAAGTAGCCTGGAAGTTATCCACAGAGCACGTCTTTTATATCTCAAGTTGTAATCCAGCTCACAAGAATGCCTTTCATGTATGAAGAAAGAGGTTATTATCCTATCAGTATACAATCTGTTAATAACAAACATCAGGGGAGAGCAATTCATTTGCCCTGACAGCTTTGTTGAACAGGCTTAGAAACTGTTCTGTATAGTAGAATACATTAAGAAAAAGTTGTTATTTATGGCAGAAGACAGGAAAGGGGGCTTTCCTCCTGGAATTTAGGAAACTTCAGCCAGCCAAAACATAGCAAAATTTCCAAAATATGTTTGCAAGATTAATGAAAGACAGACCTCCTTATTTTCACCTCAGATTTAAAGGTGAAGGCCATGTCACTTGGTGACACATTTTTCAAGGAACAATATTGAAAAGCTGTCAGTTTTACTCATACAAAAACATAGGCAGACCTGAATTCCTATGAAAAGCTGGTCATTTTATTGGTCTGACCTCTGATTTAACTTTATTTCAATATTGCTAACCTGAATAACTCATTTTATTCAGCCTGCACTTCTACATGCTTACGTCCTATCTGGCCTTTCTCAAGAAACATTATGGAAAAGGAGATGGAGGCAACTTGCTCATGCCTACATGGGCTTAGAGGCATAGTCTGCTGATGTAATGAACCTCCAGACTTACTGTATGTTATTGCTGTATTTGATGTTATATTTGTATTTGAAATTATATTTGTATTTTGTATTATATTTATATCTTTATATATAAAATATATATACACACACTCCTATACTGAAGGATATTTTTGTTACTGAATATCCTTTCTCTGATTATGACCATGGTATTGCCAACAGTTACACTTAGAACTAATAAAACAAGAAAAAAAAAAGAAAAGAAAGAGGTTAAAAATAATTATGCTGATCATTATTTTGTGGTACCTTAAGAAATGGTTGCACACACATGGAGACACGTCTGAACAATTCAGAAATTCAGATTTTCTAACTGTGTGGATTTTATACAGTGGGATTTGCAATATATGGTAGATTTGCAATAGGTTCTTGTTAGTTGTAACAAAAAAAGTTCTGAAAGACTTCAGCAAAGGATACTGTGTGCCCCTTTGAGCAGTAAAAGGAGGTTCTCCTTGTTTTAAGAGCTTATGTACTCCATAAATAATACAGGTGGAAACAGAACTAGAGAATTCCTTCCTTCCTCTCCCTCCCCATGAGTGCTAAATCTGAGAATAAAATCCAGGTTTCATCCCAGTCTGGTGCCTTCATTAGTCTCCTCTTAGGGAAGCTGGTACCACGTGCGTGGTTAGTGCAGTTACAGGTGGGTGTCAGAGGCGCTGCTTGGTGAGCCAGGACCTGGGCCAGCCACACAAGGCCACTGGGCTCTGACAGCTGCTCAGAAAATATGTGTATCAAAGATGATGAGCATGATATAGACTTTATCAAGCTGGGTAAGCACTTCAAACAATAGCACAAAAATCCCATTGCTGAATCTGACTTTCCTTGGTTCCCTGTTACATTCCTGTCCCAGTCCCCTGTAATTTTTTTGAATGAACCTTTGTTTTTGTACTAAGAATATGTACCTCCCACCTGCAATTTTACAAGTGTGAAATAATAACACCTGCAACCAATGTTTAGTGAGAAGGGGGCCTAACAATTTTTTCGCTATTATGTTGTAAAATACATTTATAATACCTGCCCTTGTTATTTGTGTTTTAAACTCACACACCATATTTTCAAAGAAATAAAGTGAGAGATTAAAAAAAATCCCGTATGTAACAGTTTCAGTTTTCTATTTATGAAGCAAAAGTTACTGTCCCTAATAGAAGAGATAACTCAGCAATTCAATTAAAGTATTATTGATCTGTTATGGTCATTACACAGTGAAAAGATTGACTACGAGCTATTTTCATTATAATTATTTATTCACATCTCATGGTGCTTTTTTTTTTAATGAACTTGTCAGCTGATGAAAAGGTGCTGAACTTGCAGGCTGAAGTCCACTATTTATGCAAAAAAGACAGGTAAAAGCAGAAGAACACCATTTTCATTTGTTAAGAGGAAATATTTTCTGTAAGGAACCAGCATTTCCTCTCTGAGGGACTAACAAGGGAAATCCACATGTGGTAATTCACTGAAAAAAATCCAACAAGCTGTATCATAGGTTTTCATGAAGAGCACGCACACCAGACAACATAATGAAGTTAATTACTATTGGGTCTGGAATTCTGACTCATCAATCAAACTATGAACTTCCCCACTCTGTATTGTGTTAGTATGCATCAGCCTACTCAGATGAGAGGTGGAAATCCTTGGTAAAGAAAGTATTAACTGTGAATTGACGGCCAAACTGGCATGTACTAAATCACAAAGATTGAACTAGTTGGGAAAAATCCATTTTGCATCTGTTGCCATCTGATAGATAGGGGAAGGAGTGCATGAAAGATTTAAAGATGAATGTTTTTCTACCCCAGTGGTATTTTCTGTTATCAGTCTTGTACCTTCAGGATTAACAGTTCATTAATATTAGACACATGGATGTCTTATGGTCCAAATTTCTATCAAACCTCCCACACAAGCTGCAGTGAAATCCACATGTGCATTCAAAAATTCACATTTTCATTACCAGCTGGTGACTAAAGGACACAGTTATCCAAATCTCATGTGCGGCAAAGATCAAGGATGTCAAGGTCTAAGGACCAAAAAAGCTTTGCCCACAAGAACATTTGTAAGTGCAAGTGATTTCTTACAAAAATAGCAGTGCTTATTCTAGGGCTCAGGTAATTAGGAAGAAGAAGGAATTAGATTGTCCGAATACAAGAAAACATCCACCACCACAAGTCCACACACAAGTACATTTTTATTCTCATTTCAGCTTAAATGATTTTTAGGTCACCTTTCTTCATAAGTATGATCTTCCTGTAAGAGTGAAGATGTACGGAATCCTCTGATTCAAATGAAGAAAGAGAAGATTGAGAAAAGACAAAGTTTCGCAAGTTCACAGAGAAACAAGTAGGTGGAGTTCAGTGAGATCCCTCATTAACACAAAATCAAGTGTACTTCTAGAGGAAGTCCATTTTATTTTATCCAGCTTACTGAGATTATAATTCAAGTGTTCAGTTGGACATGATTGCAGCCCTCACTTACTGCAGCATTTTTTTCTGTTGTTTACTGCCATTTTAGCACTGTGGAGATTGGCCACATAATACACTCCCTTGCTTTGAGCTTTGGACTTTATATTGCAAACCAACATTCCCCTTTAAATTCTGTATAACAAATTGGAAGTTCTGGGTGTGACAGTTTCTCAACAAAGAGGTCTGCAGAAGTTGGGAAATCCATTTGGAAAGACAAAGTGACAAAAAAAACTTTGGATCAGAAAGACTAGTATTAGTCAGAAAAGACTAGTATTAGTGGCATTTAATTCAAGAAGGATGCTTAGGGCATCCAAAGTGGGAAAGTCATTCAGACACCTGCCAGGCTTTTCCCGTGTTGTGACTACAACATGTATTTATGTTCTCTATGTGCTCCAGAGAGACAAGCCAATCTTCGCACCACCATTGCAAGGCAGGTAAATGTTTTTATCTGTGGTATAAAGTTGAGGAACCCAAGACTGAGAAATTAAGATTTGCTCCAAGCCTCACAGTAACTCAAACAAAAAGTTGGATTAAGAAACAGTTCTCCACCATTTCTATGCTTCATCACATTTTCTGTCTGGAAATTTGTCTTTATTCATGGTCAGAAAAAAAACATTGCACAAAGAAATATTCAGAATAGATGTTTTTTGCAGATAGCTATGGACATTCAGGAGAGGCAGGCAGCTATATTCACATACATGCACAGACATACAGCCCCACACCCACCACCCTTTTATCTAATGGCTTTCGTCTGACAGATCCTAAAGAGCCCTATAAAGTGTCAACTGTATAGAGCTCCGCAACCAACTTCCTATCTACCTGTTTACTACTGGCAAAGGGAGGACGTTATGCCAAAGGCAGAAGTATAAAAAACCTTGTGTTTAAAAATTGTATGAGTTTGTTCCAGAGTGTCCCTACTAGTTTTGAAAGGGCACACTAGATTTTATTTTCTCTCAATATTTCATCAGGAAGACAATCTCTTTCACCTTAGTAAGACTGGAGAGATCAATGTGGAGAAAAGTAGCTTGAACTTACTTCATAAGCCATCAGGAAATACCAGCAGTTAAGACATTTTATGGATTTTTTTTTCCTTTCAGTAAGTTCTCAAGGTCTTACTCAATGTTTCTCTTGTCCCCTGCCGAGACCTGTGCTGCCTCTATGAGCTGAGGAAAACTTACCGGTGACATCAGTTGC
Source organism: Balaeniceps rex (assembly GCA_013401315.1). NCBI lineage: Eukaryota > Metazoa > Chordata > Aves > Pelecaniformes > Balaenicipitidae > Balaeniceps > Balaeniceps rex. Next base: position 6,206 of record VYZW01006351.1, on the reverse strand, counting down.
TCCTTAATGCATGTTCATGGACATTAGATTTTGTTTCCAACCAAAATGAAGATAGAGAAAGAACTGCCATTACTTACTCACAGGGATGTCTGAGCTAGTCTCTATGGCTTCCTAGAAAGTTATAGAGAGAGTAGGAAAAAAGAGTTACTAATCATGTAGCCCAAATAGCAAAATAGCTATAACAGATATTGCCATTCTGATGCATAGTACATTAAAAATGCCTAGCATGGGCTGAAATGTCTTCCACCAAATTAATTTGAAAACTACAGAAATAAAGATTTTTGGTTTACATTTTGGAACTGTTTCTTAAGAAATAATGTTAGACTACAATTATGTTAGTAAAAATAATTTTTGTTCATCAGTATCACCTACTGAGTTAGTTACAGCTATTTGAAAGTCTTTACTTAAGTGATGGGCGGCTTATTATTTATACAGTGCCAGCAGTAAACTAAATGTTCAAGACCTTCACCTTTTGGAATGAGGAGGTAGTAAGGAATATTTTTCTCAGTGAAAATAATTGTATTTCTTTAGATATGTTGCCTAAAATAACTTCTTATCTTTCAAAAATTTTGGTTAGATCTCATGGTGAGCCATTCCTTTTTAAACAACAGACCATCTTTAAAAGCCCTTAGTACTTGCTAGTTTGCTTTTATTTCACTGTTTCAATATAACAAACAATATTTCTGTATTTCTGTCCATTGCAGCTATTGTCTGTGGATGGTTGTTAGACTGGCTTGACACTTTTGTACTAGAAACAATCAAGAGTATATAACAAGCCTGGATCACTCAAATGTTTCAAAGAAGTCAAATCAGGATTCCATTTTAAAGTAAAAAAGACTTGTATTTAACTAGAATTGTAAGTATTAGAAAATATTGTGATGAAGACAGTTCTCATAAGACCCTGGCACCAGTGAACTCAATGAAGAAAAACCCACCAACTAAATTAAACGTATCTGGATTTTAATGCAACCTTCTTGAGATGCATATAGCTATGAAATAATAGATGAGGTGGCAAGCCTATATTTTCCTTTCTACATACTCTTTTTTTGTTATTATCGGTAGGGGGTTTGTGAGCCAGACTTGATTCAGCATGTTACAAATAAGTATGCACTGTGTTCTTTAATAGACACATTATCTTTGTTCTTATTTCTATTTATAGTTTTCCCTTATAATAAAATAAATCATTCAAACTGAAATGTATCTCTGGGTTTCAGGGTTTTTTTAGTTGGCTGGTTGTCATTGGTTTTGGTTTTCGTGTGCTTATGACTATCACATTTTAAAAGAACAAACAGATGCAAGATATCTCACAAGAGACCTTTTATCACATTGTATCTCCAGTTCAGTTCCCAATCCAGATAGCTGAGTAATGAACACATATCCAACAAAAACCTATACTTCCAAATATGTCTGGGTTCAGCAGAAAGTGCCAGTGTATTTCATACATGCCATTTTGATATCTTTAAGATGTTATGATGCTAAATCCCCTCAGAGGTGTCTTAAGCTAGGGTTTTCCAAAGAGATTCAGGGTATAGGGAACAGTTGCCTGTTTTCTTTAGTTTCTCCTAGCTATATTTGGCTTAGCTTCAGAAGACCTTATTTTTCCCTTTGGAAGTCCAATGACCATAAATGTTATGTCAAAGGGGTTTGTTTTGGTTTTTTAATCTTACAATTACTAGCTGCAAATTCAAAACAACTTAAAATGAAATCACTTTTGGATTCCTGATTTGTGGGAAATGTTTGAACTGTTTGTAAAATATGAGCACAGTAAAACATATCAGCTGTTAATGCACTAACATTAAAGTTATTACTTTAATGTTACTAACATTTAAGTTAATAAATATCTCATATTTATTTATATTTCTGATAATTATGACCCATGCTGGTAATTATTATTATTGTTATTATTAACAATAGGGCTTAAATGTGTCTGAAGAAAATCTAGGCTAATTCTATAAGAGATTGTACAAAAGTGAAAGTGGAGACAAATCTTCATTTTTACCAAGCCCCATAAAACCATGTAAAATACAGTTTAAAGTCTTTACATATTTTGTGACTTATATACTAATACAAGCTGGTAGGTTGGTGGTGTTGTGGAAGGCAGACATAGAATCATCCTCAGTCTCCCACCCGTTGCCTTACCAGTGTGCTTCATCAAGGACCCCCACATTTCTGTGCTAGAGTGGAGGCTCTTTCTTTGATTCTAACACCACACCACTAATGCATGAGCTAAATATTATCAAGTTGATTACACCTTTTATATTTTTTTATCACTGTTTCCCGAAGCAGCAACAGCTTCCTTCAGGCACTATACAATAGAAAAGTATGCATAATACCTACCCCAAGCAATCTGATATATATAATAGCTAACTATGTCTAATGTAGATGTGGGTTTATGTTTTTTTCTTTCGGTTTGGGCAATATTTTTTGTCTCTACAGTTAATAAAACCCCTAAGGATAGAAAAAAGTGATATTTAGTTTTCTTGGCTTTGGCTACCACATTGTTGTGTCTACATATGCATGCACTCATCTACGGCTGCTCACACCCACCCTTCCACCCACCCATGTACACACAAAGCTAATCACAGTGTTTTTAAAATAAAATAATTCCTTACTGCCTAACCACAATGGTAACCCTGCCAGCTCATTTGGTTCACCATGAACAAAATACATGGAACACCCCTCTAGTGAATCTTTTGGTTAAAATGAACATTATTTAAAACCACAGTATTTAAGCTTCTGGTAGCTGAGCTGTGTTGTCTTCATTGTGATTCTGACAGTGTTAACAGAATTTGAGTTCACATAGTTCATGATAAGTCAAGTTCATGAAGCATTGCAGACCAAATGTGCTAATCTTCTCTGGAATGTTGCCTCAGCCCATCTGAAAAGTCTGTATTTGTGTTGAAGACATAACAAAGAGAACTTCTGCTTTCAGACTCCCTGAAAGTATTTTAAATACTCATCATGCCAGGGATCTCATTTATCATCAGTGCATTCAGATATCAATTTTATAAATGTACATTTCTACAGATCACCTAGACACTGGAGATTTTCATCTCTCACCTTCTCCACTCAGGGAATCAAAGAAATCAAACAATCAGCTTTTTTTAATCTTCCTTTTTTTTTTTTTTTTTTTTAATTTCCTTCCTGCAGGGCTAGCTCTTTTGCTTTAAAACTGGGAATTCGAGCATATGAGCTAAAGCCAAATGCCACAGTTGGAGTGCTTTTAAGACTTGGAACAAGTTAAGATGTATGTTTTCTTATTTATGAAAGAAGTAAAGAATGGCAGACAAAGGAAAGATAGTATAAAAAGAAAGTGCAATTCTGTAATTATAATGTAAGCATGTAGTTGCAAACTGAGAGCTCTTTGCAGAGATTGTGATATTGGCCTTTCCCACAAAACAGGAAAAGATAACACTTTAACAATATTTAGAGAAGCTGAAATGCTTTGTACTAAACAGAACAAACTCATACTTTGGTGCAAATTCCTTAATGGAATGAGTGACTAATTACTTTCTCCAATAACCCATTTTCAATAATGAAGTTTGGGTACAATCTTTAACATCTTTCATTATTAATATTGACAGAGGTATGGTTGTAATACAGGGACATACATGAGCACATTTCCATATTCACACTATTTTAAAAGGTGATTACAAAGGTGTTGAAAACTCAAGGAATCCAAAATAAGAAAATGCAGTTTCAATTCCACCTGCTTAGGCATGTCCATTCTGCAGTTTTGGATTTTGTGTTCCCATACTGCTTCAGTCACTGCCAAGGATGAATGATGTACTGTAACAAGCAATTATTTTTCTCTTTATAAATTCTTACTGATATAACTCACTGCACAATATTTAAGACAGAATTCATTATTTTATATATTTTGCTTTAGAATAAAACTTGAGTACCTGAGTATTTAACTAAAATTGCTTAATTTATTTCACATTACCTTAAATACATGGAGGTTGGAGATGACAGGCACTCCCATATTACCAATGGGGACCAGTGACAAGGAGGGAGACAAAGGACACCATCTGTTAGTCCTGAATGCTGAGGATCTGATTATTTCCAGAGCGCTTTCTGTTACTGTGGACTTCATTTTTTTCCTCATACAGTCAGCTGCATCTGTAAATACTCAAAAATTCTGCAAAATGGGCCCTAGATCTTCTGTGCTCCCTGGACCTGTCTTCTCCCTTTACCAGCTCACGTGGCAATTGGTGACTGACCAGCTGGGTCCAGCACCACTGCTACCAGCGTGTGACATGGAGAGGCCTGTGATGCAAGTGCTGTAATAGAATGAGGTCACAGAAAAAGCAATAGGCCTCATGAGAATGAATAGTCTCTATCATAAAATAGAAAGGGGAGCAATTGAGGGTGCAATGAATGTCTGGTTGCTTTTCCTCCCATCTAGTTTTCTTTTTCTCACAAGTCCAAGACACAACTGATACCTTTAGAGCAGGGTTCTTTTAATTTCGTAGGGCTTAGCCTTACATGTCAAGGCTAGGTGCTCATCTGAGGAATACAAGTTTTCCAGTGTTCTTGTACCCCGTATAGATCAAGCTCAGAGTTGCAATTTCCAGGAAAGCCATCTTCAGCAGGGTGAAAAGTAGCTTCTGCAACAAAAAGACTACCAAGTATATCAAAACTGTGACCTAGCGAGAACTTATAAATGGAATGCAAAGCAAATTGGCCAAAGGCGAAAGCTGTATTCTTCAAACAAGAGTTAAACTGCAAGTTCATTGAAAAAATTAGATCCACCTTAAAATATTAAAAATATCAGAATGAGGCCCTTATTCTAAATGTCCATATGTTAAAAGACTTATTCTATTCTTAATGGCATTTAGAAGAAAAAAAAGAGAAGTGGTGAGATCAGTGTCTTCTGCACAAATATTTAAAGCTACAAGGAAATTGAAAAAGCATATTATAATTGGAAATGTCAGGCAACCTGAAAGCTAGGAAGTTTAACCAGTTCTGCATATCAATTTTAACACATCTGTTTACCATCAGAAGCTTATATTCCTATAATTGAAAGATTTAAATTTCTTGGTTTTTTGTCTAATTCTAAAAAGAAGATAAATAAAATGCTGTCACTTCCCAGTGAAAACTGTTAAAACAGAGACATAAAATAAAACCAGGAGTCAAATTCCTGGAGCACACTACAAATGAGGTGATACAGTCAAAATTACAGACTACAGAAGAAATTATTATTATACACTATAAACCACAATCATTTATGTCAAGAATGGAACTATATTTTTCACTTTTACACCCAAATTTGCAGTTCAAAATTTGAACTAGATCTAAACTACTTTAGAAAGCAGTAAACTAAATTGTGTCTACTGTGAATGAAAGTACTGCACATTATGACAGATCTTGCACTCATGTCACATACAGTGAGTGAGAAATCACACTGCATTCCTTCATCTTTTAAACATAGAGAGGAAGGGATAGAAAATGGACATAGCTTATTTATAGTTCAGCTGTACTGTTACATTGATATAGTACTGTACTATGAAAAGACCTAGCATCATTCACTTCAAGGAATATTTAAGTATTTAAGAATTAGTTGTTAAAGAAGGTTATTCCACCCATGGTTTCTAAGTACCTTAGAACTTCCATGAATGTCAGAAAAATCTTATATTTAGGATCACAGAATCATAGAATGGTTTTTGTTGGAAGGGACCTTAAAGATCATCTAGTTCCAACCCCCCTGCCTTGTCAAGGATACCTTCCACTAGATCAGGTTGCTCAAAGCCTCATCCAATTTGGCCTTGAACACTTCCAGGGATGGGGCATCCACAACTTCTCTGGGCAACTTGTTCCAGTGTCTCACCACCCCCACAGTATAGAATTTCTTTCTAATATCTGGTCTAAATCTACCCTCCTTCAGTTTAAAATCATTACCCCCTCATCCTGTCACTACACTCCCTGATAAAGAGTCCCTCTTCATCTTTCCTGTAGGCCCCCTGTAAGTACTAGAAGGCCACTATAAGGTCTCCCCAGAGCCTTCTCTCCTCCAGGCTAAAAATCCCCAACTCTCTTAGCCTGTCCTCAGAGGGGAGGTGAGGTGCCTCAGTCCCCTGATCATCTTCATGGTCCTCCTCTGGACCCGCTCGAGCAGGTCCATGTCTTTCTTATGCTGGGGGCCCCAGAACTGAACACAGTAGTCCAGGTGGGGTTTCACTAGAGCAGAGTAGAGGGGCAGAATC
>VYZW01006350.1:6768-25057 GCA_013401315.1 Balaeniceps rex | reverse complement strand
CACAACTCTAGACCAAAGCTAGACATCACTCAGGTACATCAGTGAGTTAGTGAGCAGGACAGGGCATTTTTAGTGAAAATTTGTCTTGCAGAATACACACAAACTCTCCACCATTTGGGTCAAAGTGATCTCCTTCCTGAAGGAACCACAGGTGAACTCAGGCATCAGGGTGCAATGCAGAGTGCCTCACTTGCAGTGCAGATGACAGATCCTCCAGTGGTTAGCACTCCATGCACTCACAGCACACACATAGGGCTGGTGACTTGTGTGAACTTCACTGTTGGTGAAGACTTAGTGAGGACATGAGGGATCACAGAAAATCAAATCCTGGTCATTCCATCTTCTTTATGCCACACACATCAGTAATATACACAACAGTTCCCAAGTTTCAGCTCCATATATTGACTTATATTGATCCTTGACAGTATTTTTCCATCAGGACCTGCATTGTTTACAGACAGTAGTTGCACATTTTTGTAGGAGTCTCAGACGTAAGGGGACTAATAGCTTGAGAGGAAGTATTAAGTGCATTGAAATGAACGTCATGTGTTACCCAGAGACATGGCCTCCAGCACTGAAGGTAAAATGTGGAAAGTAGGATTCAACTGCCATCATTTTGGCAGTCTAAAAGTCTAAAATCTAGCCTAAGTTGGCCATCTAGGCTTTGCTTTTAATTAACAGAGAAAATGAGGCACCTCCAGAGAGTGATTCACCTCATCCTAGAGTAGGCATCTAAGATAGATGGGCTCAATTTGGAAAAGCATCCCTCCTCCTCCCTGGGCTTCAGCAGAAGACCTCTGCCTAAGTTTTAGATGGCTAAAGCAAGGTAAGATGAAGTCTATGCAGACAGTTTATCTCAAATCAAAGATATCTAAAATCCACATTCCTCTGCTGTTTCTAGGCTATGGAACTGCTGAATAGGCAGCTCTGGTCACAGTGCAGAGGGAGGACATCCAAAGTACAAGCAGAATCAAGGGAAACCAAGTGCTCCTCCAGTGACTAACATGGTAGCTGTGCATTAGGTGATGTGATTAAAGGCTAACCACAGAGAACACAAAGACCCAGTAAGGATCAGATAAACAACAACAGGCAGAGGATCCCTAGTAACCTGATCAGTGAAAGTGGAGCACATCACATTGACTACTCCTCTGACTATTGAAGGAGGACACTTGCCCCTGTTGTGAAACCCACAGAGAAATAAATTAAAAACTCTCACAGGAATGCCAGGCAAGGGGTACAATATGGGATACAAAAGGAAGAAAATTCTGGGACTGTAGAAAAGGTATTATGGGATGCTTAGGTGAAGGACCAAAAGTATGGACAGAGAGAGGTCAAGGTGGATTGGGGAGGAACAAGTGTGGGGAAAATAGAGGGAAAAGAAGATAAACAGGGCAGTCAGATGCAAACAGACGGCTGGTCAGTACACTCACCTAACTGAACCCTGCACTTGATCAAGCAAACTGTCCTATATTCTTATTAAATCCTATTTCTTTCTTCTTTGTGGATGTGTGAACACTAGTGACCTTCAAGATGGATGAGCCAGCTAGCAGGATAAGAAGTCTGAGTACCTGCAACCTGAGAGGTTTGCAGACCAAGGTGCCAGTGGCTGGACAGACTTGACATCTAAGACTAGCTACCAGAGAGACCATAATGTGCATATATTTACCCCCCCAAGATTTCAGTCCTTATTAGTTGAAGAGAATTGGGTGGTTCATACTGTTCATTTCTGTATGACCATTATATGTGTTTATGGGGGTGCCAGTAAAGACACTGCTCTCTGTGTTGATCTGTGCGGCCAGCTGTGTATATATTGTGTATTTTGTGTGTGTGTGTGCACGCATGTGTGCACATGTGCACCTATTGTGCGTAGTCACTGGACCTGGGGGTAGGGAACCACAGTGGCCTTGTATCTATTGGGCTGGAAAAGCAGGAAGCAGGAACCCATGGGTTCCGAGGACACCTGAATTCAGCCACCTTCTGACATTGTACTGAATTGCCACTGCTTTGAAGTCTTTTCTGTGGCTGACAATTTTCACTGAAATTGTGGGGACATGTGCTTTGAATAATTTTCTATACATAAGAACTCATTTGCATTTGATCCCAGGAGCATCCCATTGGTCCCACACACATGTACTGATCATTAGAAAACTCTGCCTTCGGGGTGGAGATTCATCTGGCTTCGTCTGGCATGAACTTGAAATGGAACTTCAGACTAGGATTAAATCCACAAATGCTTTGACCTCATTATCCTATCATATGTTAAGTTCTCTGAGCTCAAAAACTTAAAATGCACAGAATGAGACAATGTGAGGCTTGCAGTTCTGATTCTGTTTGAGGAAAAGCCATCTTTAACTAAGAACATTTGTGAGAATACGTGCTAACACCATAACAAGGGCGTGCCTTTGCTCTCTTGACACTACTTCCTTGCATACGTTCAGAGCCAGTTTTTATAAATTTAGTGTGTACAAATCCCTTTGGTGCACTGCTGCCAAGCTGGCTATGTGTTCATGCACAGATCCATTTTTCATGTATGCACAGATTATTTGCATGCATATATTACATGCATGCAAGTGTATACATGCAGCTGTGTAGGACCCATTTAAAACAAAAGTCAGACTTGCAGTAGACTCCTCCAAAAAACACAAACACAAAAAACAAGCCAAAGGAAAAACTCCATCTAGTACGTGGCACAACCTCCATCTCTCCAACGTGCTACAGAGCAATTGACTCTCAACATCTAGCACGGCTACAGGCTGCTGCCCTCCTACAAGCTTCAAACTGTTGTTATTTTATTTCCCTCAGATGATTCTCATTAAAACCGGGCTGAGTGCTGAGTTAAAAAGTCAGTGTATGAATCATATCATCAACTCAGTTGTCTGGAATCTTGCTTTTCCATGCATTTCCTCATTGCTACATGGATCACCAGTGTAAAACATGTTGTAGCTGCATCAAATTTCCTTTTGCTCTTTTTAACCATACAATTGCCTGTGAGCAGATACTTATTTACTGTTATCCAGCTTCCTAACCACTGATGATCTGTGCCTTCACTGCCTGCCTCACAGAAGTCGCAGAGTTACAAATATTTAACTTGAGTTTATTGCCCAAGGGGGTTCTCTTTATCCAGCTTCTGGGATAAGGCCTTAGAATTGAGTGTCTGTGTTCTGCTCAGGAAGAAAAAAGAGGACTCTCAATTTAAGCCTAATTTAAGCCATACCATTGCTCCATGCACCATCAGATCTCCTCCATCTTTCCACATGTGAAGGTGGCTCCAGAGCACGGTATCTCTTGTGGGACCACTGGAGCAGCAAAAGGGATAGTTCCACCAGCTTTTAACCCTGCCAGGGGAAGGATGTATGCACAAAAGTGGCTCAGAGCACTAGTCCTAAGACAGGCTTCTTCTGCCTTACTTGCAGATGTACACAGAGGACAAAAAAAGGCTCCTAGCTATTAAGACTTACTATTCACGTGACACCCTCCTTCTTTAAACTGTTTATTTGAACTATGCTATTAACCCATAATGGCTATGTACAGTCCCATGTGTTGTACATTCCCCTTCTACTATCTAAACACTGCACCTTTAATATTTTCTACCTACCATTGCTCTCCACAGTATTCTACTAGCTTTCTCCATGTCCCTAATCTGCCTAAATCCATCTATCAGCCTCTGTTCCTGAAAATGATACCTTGATTTTTTAGTAAAAGGAATATTTTTGACTGATTCTCTTCAGCGGAATTCATTTTTCCAGTGACAGAGTCCAAAATACATCTTGCAATCTTTCCCTTTGAAGCCAGTAGTATTCCTAAGGTACAGGATTAGAGCAGCTTTTATAATTGCAGGGTGGGCAGTAGGGAAATGGTTTCTCCTTGGTTTGTTTTTAATCTTATAAAAATCTGTGATCATGTTTTCAGAGTAGTGCTCCCCCTCATCCATTACTACCTTGTACTAACCACTAGTAATCAAGTTCTACATTCAGAGACTGGGTTTCAGTCCATAACAACTATTTCAAGAACTAGTATATTTGAATTTCTATACTGTGGAAACAACACTAATCCCAGCTTGAAGTTACAGGATATTTTATGAGTATTTGGTGATCATACAGACAAAAGTACTAACTATGTGTTTATCAAACAACTGATCCCAACAGGATATATGAATTTAGCAGCACCACTAAACACTTTTGTTTCTATCTTAATCTTTAAGAGGATTCTGCTAAATAGATTAATCATTCAGGGGCAGAGAAAAAAGTTTAAAAGCTTGGCAGGAAAAATGGTCAGTCTCATGGGCTTTCATTTTCCACTGTCAACGGTGATTTTGGTAAGCAGAAGAGAGCGTACACCTTGGGCTGCTTTTGATCACCATCTAGTGCATGAATTGTGGAACTGCACAAATTTAAGGAGTGACTTCAGGATTTAAAGTTAAGCCGTTCTTTTCATCATTTTTAGAAGACTTCAGATAGGCTTAGTGAACTTGAAAAAGTGGGAATTTCCAGGTGTCCCTAGCTGCCTGATGAAAGCCAGATGTTTCATAATGACACCGTTTTCTACTAGTCCTGTGACTGTGATAGTCTAGGGATATAAGGAAAGCAAGACCTGCATAGGGAAATAGTATCTTTTTCGGGCCAAATTACATAGTGAGAAAAAGCAACATGGCTTCAGGCAAGGAGTCCTTTCATCAAGTCTCTGTGTCTTTTCCAGGTGTCCAAATGTTACATTTGTATCGTTGTTGTCTGATTTTTAGTCAAGATTGTAAGAAAGCCTATTTGCAAAATTTTTCACTTGCAGAAATGGATTGTGTGTTTTGTGATAATAAAAACTCACATTCTGATTGTGCTTCAACATCGATACATGCAATGGGGACTTCAAGGCCGGTGAATCAGTAAGACAACTTGACAAAGGAAGACCACCCATACCATTGGGGATGAAAGTCCCTGGCAGCTTTAGGTTTTGATCATTGCAGGTGACTCAGGATAACTTGCACAATGCTTTCCAACAGCACCGGCCAAGCAAGTAGCCTTGCCTTTCAGAAAGCATGCTGTGACTCAACACACAGGAACTCAATGTCTTCACACTGAGGAATTTAAAAAGGCTAAAACAAAACAGAAAACACATCTTTACTGAAACAGGGTCATACCTTCAATGTTAAATAATAACAGTATAGATTTTCATCAAAGATTAGCAGGAGGAATTTCAGAAGATTACAGAAGACACATTTGGAAGAAGCCTTTGCCTGTAGACAGCAGAAGAGCCTTCTTTTTAAATGGAAAAATACTACTTTTCCCCACAATAAGGGCAGGCACGCTCCTGCTAATCCTTGTGAGGCTAGGCCAAGGAGCAAGCAAAGACACTTTGACACCATGACTTACCAGTAGCCTATAGTCACTCTTATACAATATCTACACTTCGTAAAATCCACATAGAGCAACTAGCCAGAAGGGATGTCTTTAGGTATCCCTTCATGTCTGAAGTTCAGACCGTCAGTTGAATTGTCACTCATGCAAAAAAAAAAAAAAAAAACCACAATACTCAGCTGCTTTTAAAACTGTATATTAACTCCTCAAACATTACTGGATTCAGACCCCATATAGGACATTCCTAGGAAGGAGAGAACCGTAAAGTCTTTACAAGCAGTTTCATATTTTATTAGACACTGACGTCTCAGTGATAATTATTCAAAATGTCCTATTCAAAATAACTTTCTAGTCTAAACCCTGTAAGCAATACATAATTTTATACAAAGGAGAAAGGAAAGGAAGGAAAGGAAGGAAAGGAAGGAAAGGAAGGAAAGGAAGGAAAGGAAGGAAAGGAAGGAAAGCGAGCTAGTGCTGTCTGGAAAGTAGGAGATAATTCATGCTTGCTCTAGTTTATTCTTTAACAGCTCATGNGTAAGAAAAGAAAGGAAGGAAAGGAAGGAAAGGAAGGAAAGGAAGGAAAGGAAGGAAAGGAAGGAAAGGAAGGAAAGGAAGGAAAGGAAGGAAAGCGAGCTAGTGCTGTCTGGAAAGTAGGAGATAATTCATGCTTGCTCTAGTTTATTCTTTAACAGCTCATGCCTTCAAAACAGAGGTCGCAGTATTATTGAGGAAATCATATTGATTTAAGAACTGGAAGAAATTTCATCCCCTCCTCAAACATAGTTTTTTTCCCTGACTGCACCAAATAGACATTAACAGCGTGCGCACCAATTAGCAGCTCCAGCATATTACTGTTGTTCTGGTGCCCCCCAATGGTCACCTGCCTTTACTACTAGCTACGGCTTAAAAACGTCTGTTGGAAAAAACTATGTTCCAGGTGTAATCCCCAAATGCACGACTAGCTCTTCATCCGGCTGGACCAGAGCTCTGGGCCCTGACACAGCTACCGGCACTGCAGATTCCCCATACGTGGTTTCCAGAGTTGGGCATGCAGTGTGCAGGTCCTACAGCCAGGTACTAACCACCATCCCTAACCACTGCCAGCAGAGTGCTTTGGCAGCTTGAGCAGTGAGCCTTCCAGGTCAACACATAGCTACTGTTGATTGTGAAAATTAACCTGATACACAAGCACAGATGCTACATCCAGGGTCTCTGTAGAGAACTCCATTGTGTTACTCAAACTGAGGCATCATTCAGGCAGCTAAGACACACGGATATCCAGCACTGGCTGTGCCTTCCCTCCCTTCCCCAGTCGCCGCATCCCGTTATCACACATGCTGACTTAGCATGTCCAGACAGTCCCCATCTCATACAACAATCAGTTTTGCACAGCAATGCAACCTGTACCAACTCACCAGCAGGGGTAGCACAGACCCAGTATGATACATCTTCATTTCCAACCATCTCATGGCACAGAGAAATTAATCATTGGTCTATAAATCAGCACTTCCCTCTGTGAACTGATCACTACCTGACTATACTCGCTGCAGCCAAAGGAAGAGGATGGTCCCAATCATAAAGGGTGTTTCGAAAGACTTAATTTCCAAAAAACTTCAGGTGGAAAATATAGATGAAAGCTTAACACTCTTTAAGAAGAGATTAGATGGCCAAAAGCTGCAATCCTTCAATCGAGAAAGAAGACAGCTTTATCTAAAAGCCCATCCTGGTTTATTGGCAAAACGAAGAGAGCAAAGCAATATTTAGCAAGTTGAAAGGGGGAAACGGATCAGGTAGCAATCAATACAAATGTGACATGGAGAAAATTTATCAGAAGTAAAAGAAATACTTGATTGACAGGACTAAGGAAAGAAGAAACACTTTAGTATGTACATTAGAGACGAGTGAAGCCCTACCTATGATTAATCATTAAAAATGCACACAAGGGAGAAGTGTTCAATAAGCTTTCAATTTCTGCATGGAGGGATTCCTACCACAAATCTGATGAACTTTCTGAGCCATCAGAAGCTACTGTTAAAGATCTACTGAGGGCAAATTTTCAGATCTACAGGCCTGGATGGCTTATACCCAAGATTAAAAAAGGCTCACTGAATCTTCGGATAATTTGGGGGATACCAAGGAAATTTCAGAAAACAAGCACCAGTATTAGAACTGGTAAGGAGATGGATCTAGTGAAATAAGGATGCTTAAGCCAATATGAACATAAAGTTAAAAAAAAAGAAACACTTGTTCTGGATTTCATTTATAATGAATTAAAGGGTAAGAATATATAGCCATTTTAAAATTGATAGAAACAGATTTAAAATTTAGTCTTTTGTTTTCAGTTACATTTATATCTTTGCCAAACACCCTTTTTTTGGGTCAGCCTGCCTTCATTATTTTGCTGATACTACAAGTTTTCTTGATGATTTACTTGCACTTAGAGCATTAATAAGAAAGCCTTACACAAGCCATTTAGAAGAAAAATAGCAGGAACAACTCACACAGCAACAGCACAAAAAATTAGGACCACACAATAGCAATAAAGTAAAACTAAGCAAGATTTGAATAACTAGTGTATCTTCACATGTAGTAAATAGGGCATCAATCAAATGTTGCAGCTAGTGAGGCTCCACAGAGATCAGAATTAACCTTGATGCTAACCCCCATTGTTGGTTTTCTGGAATTCAGTAAATAACAGCTGATACCATTTGTGAGTGAGAGACTACAGGCTTGCGGATGAGTGGCTAGAAAGCTGCTTGGCAGAGAGGGATCTGGGGGTATTGGTCGACAGCCACCTGCATATGAGCCAGCAGTGTGCCCAGGTGGCCAACAGCATCCTGGCTTGTATCAGAAATAGTGTGGCCAGCAGGACCAGGGAAGTCATCCTTCCCCTGTACTCGGCACTGGTGAGGCCGCACCTCGAGTACTGTGTTGAGTTTTGGGCCCCTCACTACAAGAAGGATATTGAGTTGCTGGAGCATGTCCAGAGAAGGGCAACAAAGCTGGTGAAGGGTCTAGACCACAAGTCTTATGAGGAGCAGCTGAGGGAACTGGGGTTGTTTAGCCTGGAGAAGAGGAGGCTGAGGGGAGACCTTATTGCCCTCTACAACTACCTGAAAGGAGGTTGTAGCGAGGTGGGTGTTGGTCTCTTCTCCCAAGTAGCAAGTGATAGGACAAGAGGAAATGGCCTCAAGTTGTGCCAGGGGAGGTTTAGATTAGATATTAGGAAAAACTTCTTCATGGAGAGGGTTGTCAAGTGTGGGAACAGCCTGCCCAGGGAAGTGGTCAAGTCCCCATCCCTGGAGGTATTTAAAAGATAGGTAGATGAGGTGCTTAGGGACATGGTTTAGTAGTGGACAGGCATGGTTGGACTCGATGATCTTAAAGGTCTTTTCCAACCAAACGATTCTATGATTCTATGACTCACAAAGGGAGAAAATGGAGGAAGA
Organism: Balaeniceps rex; assembly: GCA_013401315.1. Taxonomy (NCBI): domain Eukaryota; kingdom Metazoa; phylum Chordata; class Aves; order Pelecaniformes; family Balaenicipitidae; genus Balaeniceps; species Balaeniceps rex. The sequence continues at coordinate 16,260 of VYZW01006350.1, read as the reverse complement.
CAGACCTGGAGTGCTCAAACCCACTCCAGCAATGGCTTTTTAATACAGCCAAAAGGTAAATTGTACATGTAGGAAAAAATCCACAGACAGCTCAGAATGAATGACTATCCTAAAAACAGTGACTCTAAAAGACTGTAGCAGTGAACAATAAAACAAAATTCATGTGAGCTTCCAGGTCACATGTCGGAAATCAAGAACCCATCCTGGCAAGAAACTGAGTTCTCTGCAATTCTTTTCACTCTACATCAGAGCCAAAATCAGCTTTAAAAAGTTCTGTCAAGAGACAGACCACAAAGTTTTGTAATTAGGTCATTTATGTGGATGCTTTAAAACAGTCAGGGCTGCTCTTAAACATAGATCCCCAGATCCTAGGACCACTGGTTAATCTGGGATGTCAGTCTGTTTTCATGGGCCAATGGGGAAAAAAAACCCAAGACATCTTGACAGTTTCTTTTGTTCTTGAAATAGTCATTTATACACACAAGAGAAACATTCATCATTTCATTTCAGTGTTCAGCGTTGATATATATTTATTTTACAAAGTCTCATCAGCTTGAGCTCCCAAAGAAATACAGTAGAAGAAAAAAGTTAATATGATCCATGATTTTATAAACAAGCGCACAGGCATTAAGGAGGCAATTTTATCTCCACATGCAGTAGTGGAAACTCAGGTGCTGGAAACAGCACATAGTTCAGATGTTCACTTTTTTTTTTTTTTAAATAATGAAAAACTGTAAGGACGCTGATGACAGCCACAGAAATGATTCAATGGCTAATGAAGACTTAAAGATGTGAATCTATTTAATTTATAAATAAAAGAATGAGAGGTGACTTGGTGATAGCTTATGAGCATGTGAAAAGGGGAAAATAGAGTAGACACAGCTATTTTAGTGTGGAAAGGTATTTTTTCACCACCTTTTTTCCTCCCTTCTCAATCAATGTCCTTTCACACAGGAAGGCTAATTAGCCATTGAAAGAAGGTGCCAAGGAAAATGGTAGTTTTACCATTCCTTGGTATTTTCCAGTCAAGAATAGATGCCTTTCAAGAATAGATGTCTTTCTAGAAGATGTGCTTATACAAAAGTCACCAGGCTACACAGAGAAAAGTCCCCAAAATACAGAGGTGGCCAGGTAATTCCTTCTGTCCTTAAGTTCTTTTTGATCATAGGCTTCAGTTTTATGGTTAGATGCAAATCAGCTGCCAACATGTAATGTTGGCATGTTTATTCATTTATTTTCATAAGTCAAATGCAGCAACCTAAAGCTTGTTAAACAATGACTAATATATTCCTGTCCGGCAGGCACAATTCAGTTTAAGCGTACTTTCAAGGGAAAAAGGTAAAGCCAGCTGATGCCTTCCCACAGATCTTTGGACTGACTGCAGCTGGCTCATCTGGTCTGCCCAAAAGAGGGAAAGGGAAGAGGAATTGCATCCCCTGTCCAAACACATCTCTCCTAGCGCACATGGTCTGTTCAGAGAGTAAGAGCACAAACACTGTACAGGTAAAGAGCTGCTGCTGCAGGAAGCAGCAGGGAAGGGCAGAGAAAGAGGGGAATGGCAGGGAAAGTATAACAGCTTCATTGCTCTTCTTTGGCAGAGAGCATGCTTTCCTCTGTAGTACTTTCACTGCTATTCCAGTGCCCAAAAAAATGCATCTTTTGGACTACCAGGAACAAAGTAAGGACACTTCCATGCACTATCGCTCTTCCACAAAATCTGCATAAGCTGTCCAACATAAGCAGAAGTGTAAAGCCATAAATGTTTCATTTGTACCCTAAAACAGCCACTAAACAATTTTTCATCAAATATTTGTAATCCAGGTCTGTTTGTCATTCTTTTCCAGAAACGTTGTGTGTGCCCTAATGCCTGTATCCTTTGCAACTCTGCATGACATGGGAGTTCCCCACTCATACCTGATATAACAAATACCATGAAATATTTCCTCAGACAGGCTAAACCAGTGTTGAAATTGTCACCTGTGTTTCAGACTACAGTGGAAGTTTACCTTTCCTCTGAGGTAAAATAAAGGCTTATACTGTTAAGCAGCTTCTGTTTTCTGGCTGATAAGGCAGAAAGATATCTTATCTTGTTTTTCATCGAATACGTAGTAACTCATGCTGTAGGGGTCCATTAATTAAGGGTGAAATTCAAAGATTTTATTTTTCTGCTGTCCAATTCCCTATAAAATGACCAAAAAAATCACTGTGCTATTTATCTTGTAATCACTATTATTGCACTAAAGCCAATTCATTGCTGTTATTTATTAAACATGCCGAAACCAACAGAATGCTAGAAAACACTTGGTTCATTCAGAAACCACAGCAGGTACCAGCTGACAGGGCAGAATGGTCATGATGCCACCAGAAAGATTTGTAACTAGAAGGAAACTTTATTGCGTAGCGTAGAAAAAGTTCATTTAAAAGGCCACTACCAAAAGACCACACTAGCGCTCATTATTCATTCATGAGGTTGTCATTTAGCCCACCTGCAATTTCTGATACTCAAGTACCTTCATGCAATATTTAAAGCATTCAGAAAAGCTCCTGTTAGCACACCCTTGCAGAGGGAGAGGCTGCAATTAAAGAGGTGCCAACCAAGAAGTGGTGGCTTCCATTCCACATTACAGTTTTGCTGTGTGCAAAAGCAAGAAAAGTCATGCACTAACAATTAAACAACTGCTGAAAATAATTTTTGTTTGGCCATATTCTTTGCTTTCACTCTCAGTGAGATTCATCCTATGCAAAGGACCAACAGGAGAAGCAGACGTTACTTTTATCCTACATATATGCTTCAGCACTGAAATATCAAGTATTAGCAAAGTGAAGGAACATATATAACCATCACATATCAAGCCAGAGGCTCTGCTGGGCAATCATCTCATCAATCCCTAGTGCACCCTGAAATGTTCACTGCAAGTGTTCACCTAAAAATCATCTGTTATTCCCTCATTTGCATTCCTCAGTCATCAACCTCGTTCAGTTCAATCACCCACTGTATATCAGAAAAGACAAAACTCCTGATCCTCTGGACTGCATACCAAAATCCTCACAGGGATGGGGAGCCACAGCTTAGACAGCTGCAGGAAGGGCAGCTCTAGGAGCAGCTTACAGGCACAAGGTGAAACAATGTGGTGAAACAATGATGGTCCTCAAGGAGCACCATCACCCACCGTGGGATGGGACTGATCTGGGCTGCACGGCTGCCTCACTATCTCTAACCCCAAGGGCTCTAGATCAGCCAGCATGCCCCACACCAGCCCAGTTCTGCTACAATCACACGATGCAGCCCTGGCACAGGAGGCCCACGATTACAACTCAAGAAAGGCCCAAGGACCTCAATTTGGCCAGGCTTCCTACAGTATCATTCCAAGTTTTTTTTTTCTGTCAGTAGGATGCTGCAAAAGTTAACCTTCCTTCCACCTCCTTCACATAGGAATAGAATTTGTCCCCTATGCAAACCACAGAGCACTGAGTCCACAAAACCCTTCAGTGACTGCTGTTTTCCTGAGAAAAGACTATACATCCTCCCCATACCCACACAACACCACCTGTGCAGCCCCAGGGTTGCAAATTATTGTGTTCTCATCACCAAGGGACCAGTTACGATCCTTCAGAAAGCCCCTGGGGCTTCTCATATGAAAGGAGTAAATTCAGAGCTGGTGTGCAGACCAGCTTCACAGACCCAGAGAGCATGCTCAGTGCCCCTCTGGGACCATTCTGCAGACACCCAGCACAGAGAGCAGATAGCCATGAGTCAAGTGTACTGGAGATGCTCTGAAATGCTAATACCTCTGAATGACTGTTTTTCTCATTTCACAGAAAATTAGGAGGTGGAAGGGGAAGAAAAGGGAGTTCATTATTCCCCAAAATGCCAGATAAAATCATTTAAGTCAGTGCATTAAAATATGATTACCATTTGTTACAAAAAGAAAAGATGATGGGGGGGAGGAGACAGCTTTTATTCAGGTAAAAACTGAGCACAGAATGAAGCTTCCAGCGACCTCAGGACTCCAATACTTAGACATTCCCGGGATGCTTCAATTATTGAGTTCCCCTGTGATGTATATTGGGCTTCATTTTGATCCACAGGCTATTAAACATGATCTATGACACTTTCAGAAAAGCTGTAGTTTGGAGTTCAGCCTGTAACTCAAACTTTTTTTTTCTTCCATCATTGGTTATTAATGTGCATATGGCACTGAGAGAGCATAATGAAGAGGTACACAGATATGCAGGAGCACAGTGCTGCTTTATAAGAACATAGTCAATAGGGTCAACCAGAACTAAATTAACTGTGTTGAGTGTCTTCAAACTCTGCTTTCTTATTAAAAGCAGTTCTCTTCACAGGCAGGCACAAAAGGCCATTTAAAATATTAGTCAATATGTTCTACTCCAAAATGAAGCAAAGGAAAGGAAGAATAATTAGTCCTATTTAAACAGAGGAAAATATATGCTGTTTGGACAAACAAGTACTATGTAGTCAGGAATCTGGATGCACTAGCTGAAACCAACAAAATACATCAAGAGTATAGCAATTTGCCATAGCTCAGAGTGGAAAATATTTGACTGTAAATCAGTTAAGATAGCATACTGTATTTTTGTCAAAGAATAAACCATGGATTTAGAGGTCACCATATCTTAGAAAGTGTATATTTGTGAGGGATAGACTTGTGTTTGCTTTTGTAGGGTTGGTTGTTTTTTGTTGGGGTTTGGTTTTTTTGTGGGTTTTTGTTTGTTTGTTTGTTTTTTCCTAAAAGTAGCCAAAGACTATTAAGATAGCAAAAATGTTGACCATGTTTAAGAAAACTGGAACATGCAGACAATAGAGGCTGGAAAAATGGACTGACAAGAACCTCATGAAGTTCAAAGGGAAATGCCAAATCCTGCACCTGGGGAGGAACAACCCCATGCACCAGTAAATGCTGGGGGCCACCCAGCTGGAAAGCAGCTTAGCAGAAAAGGACATAGAAGGCCTGGTGGACACCAAATTGAACATGAGCCAGCAATGTGTCCTTGCCACAAAGGAGGCTAGTGTAGCCTGGGCTGCATTAGGCAAAGCACTGCCAGCAGGTTGAGAGAGGTGATCCTTCTCCTCTACTCAGTGAGGCCACACCTGGAGTAGTGTGTCCAGTCCTGGGCTCCTCAGTACAAGAAAGACATGGACATCTTGGAGAGAGTCCAATGAAGGGCCATGAAAAGTATTAAGGGACTGGAGCATCTGTCCTATGAGGAAAGGCTGAGAGAGCTGGGACTGTTCAGCCTGGAGAAGAGAAGGCTGATCTTATCAATGCATATAAACACCTGACGGGAGGGTGCAAAGAAGACAGACTCTTTTCAGTGGTGCCCAGTGACAGGACAAGAGGTAATGGGCACCAGCTGAAACACAGGAGGTTACCTCTGAACATCAGGAAACACTTTTTTCACTGTGAGGGTGGCTGAGCACTGGCACGGATTGCCCAGGGAGGTTATGACGTCTCCATCCTTGGAGATATTCAAAAGCCACCTGGACATGGTCCTGGGCAACCAACTCTAGGTATCCCTGCTTGAGCAAGATGACCTCCAGAGGTCCCTTCCAGCCTCAGCTGTTCTGTGATTCTGTTAATAAGTTTTTCTAAGAATCTAGTTACTTCAGTAATACTATGCCTTATTCCATCCTCTCCCTTTTCAAGAATAATTTTCTTTTACATGATCCCAATATGTAAATACATAATCATATACATGTGTACGCATGAGCACACACACATTTATATTCAAAAAGGGAATACGAACAGTTCTGAAAAGTCTCATAGTATTGCATTAAAAAATACATATTTTTTTAAATTTCTATAGCAGTAATGACAAAAATGCAATACTGTTCTGTGTGGCAACATGACTCCAGTAAACAGTGCTTATTTTTATTATACTATTTGGAAATGATGAGAGGTACAAATATGGGTGACATGTTTAAGTACTCCTAATGCAAAAAACAGATGATAGAAGCTCTTACATCTGCGCTTTTTTTTTTTTTTCCTTATTTTCTTTATCTGTAAAATATTGATAATTCATCATTGATTTACCTGCCTTTCAAATATGTAACAAGGGTTAACTAGTGGGACAGATTCAATGTAAATTCCCCTTGGTTTCCTATACTCTGAAAATAGTTTAATGCTTGCTTTTAAAAAAGTCATAGACTTGACTTAGTTTTCAGATTAGCTGGTTTTGCCTATTGGCATAAGGACTGGCTACTAATAACAGAAAATGTTAAATTATTCTTTATTCCTGTGTTCACAGAAATGATCATTATTTTTCTTTTCTACCTGGCTACACCATTCCAACACTTCAGTTTTACCCTAGTATAACCCTTTAATCAAGATGACTATTATCTCCAAATTAGGAGCACTTAAGATCTCTTACCTTTTCAAGTCTTCACAAACAGAGAGAACGATTTCTGAGGTATGTCACAAACTGCCTACTTAATCTATATGAACTGTGCCACTTCCACTTAATGCCCCAATAAGTCACTTTTCTGGAAAAGAAATGGAGTTTAGTTTTACCCTCTTGGTCCTTCTCCAATCTGAGAGACTTGTAGCAATGGATGCAAAATGTCCACTGCTCTACAACGTCCACTACACACAATGCTGTATCTATTTGAAAGCCACACAAATTAAATAGTACTGTCTTTGTTCGTACAGAAATAGCAAGAAGCACTTATGTAGTGCTTAAGCACCCTTTAGTCAATTGAATCTGTGGCGATAAAGTGGAGAATACAGTCCCACTGAATCCCCATGGCCTTTGTTTCTGTGATCTTTCAGTTGGAAAATAAGGCTTTTTAGATGCTTCATATATGTAAACAGAAAGATTTATTATGTGTCAAGCTTTTAACAATGCAAAGGTTCAAAATCTGCTTTTTTGTTTTCTATCTCTGAACTGAAAGCTAGAATGACCCTCAGGTTTTAGCAAGGCAGTATGCAAAATTTTTAAGACACTGGACAAGTGGAACCTATGCTTCCCCTGTAAGAAGGGAGTACATCTACACAAAACGTACCCCACGATTGTAGGTGATTCGCCTGGGTCCTGAAAGAACAGCCATGTTAACTAACTAGTCCTAGTGAGATAGTTTTTAACCTGAATTAAGTACCATACTTACGTGTGGCCATACCACTCCTAGTACCTGGGCTAGCTAGGGTACCTTCACAGAGCATTACATACTCCGATGAAAATACCTCTTGCATTGATCTCCCTGGAAGGTTTGGGTCCTTTACTTTGAAGCTGTCAGTCTCTCATGATTTTATTTTCTCACAATATTTTTCTCCACTTTGTCTATTCCCCACCAGCTTCATTTCATGCCATGATGCGTATTGAAATTCTCCACACAGAGAAATGATTGGACCCTCCATTATCCTTAAAAGGATTTCAAGCAAGAAACAACTAGTGTGAAACCTACTTCACCTCTGGAGATCTGAGCAATCTTGCTCTGCAGGTGGCTCGGGGAAGATGAAATCCTTGTTCAGCCTGAACGCAACATATGGCGCTGCAGCAGACTCCCTCCCCACAGCTTCGATCATTTCTGTAGGCTGAGCACTAGGGATCAATAGACCTCAGTCCCCAGTGGGCCTTGAACATGCACAGCTCAATGTTAAGTCTCTGACAAAAGTTGCCCTGCACTCTCATCTAGTAAACCATACAGTGGTAAAGCTATTTGGGTCTCTTTTCTTCGTTCTGAGAATTGAGGAGTAGTTTTAGCAGCTGTTTAACAGTGCTCTTACAATAGAGACGTTTTGCTGCCAGATGTGTTATTATTGCTGGATGGGATGTAAATATTGTCAGTTCAAGATATCATCTGATATTACAAGTCTGGGAAGGGACTGAGGAGTAGTATAGAAATAGCCAACTATCCAAAGGACAGAACTTAGACGGTTAAGATGAAGCGGAAGGTAATTTAGCGATGCTGATTCTTGCCTAACAGTACCACTGACTTAAAAAAAAGTAAAGATTTCTGCATGAATAGGACTGCTTTTAACTGGAGCCCAATTAGTACTACCCAATCCTAAAAAGCCAGTCTGGAAGAGGGGCAAAGCAGAGAGCTAGAACAGAAATCTCTACAATTACCATATCAAGAATTGCTAAAATATCACTCAGGACTATTCTAGAAAGCACGGGCTGGAAGCAGTTCACATCTTTGCCTTGTCTTATTACATCTACTGTAGGTTACAATACAGTCATACAAATATACACCCTTTCTATTCCCATACACACGTCTGATATTCCAGTCATCCCACGAAAAAGCAAGCGTGAGATCAGGTCAGTCTCACAAACCATTACATGTGGCTGAAAGTTAAGCAGGTGTACAACCCCACCAATGTGAAATATATACTGAAGTGTTGCTAGCACCTGGATCTAATGCTAAGGTGAGATGGACGCCATCAATGTAGAATGCATTGATCCCTACTTCTCCTGATGGAGACTTTAACAGTGAATTTGGCCCCTTAGTCTAGCACTACTACTTCAATACTCATGCAAGAATAAATATAACAGAGAACAAAGCCATAGATTCCAGTTATGTGCAGATATGCAGTCAAAATCCAAAGTATTCTATTTTGAATTAACAATTTTTTTAAAAAAGCATGTTATTTTTGTGTTCTTACAACTCAAATCTACGGAGGAGACATTTAAAACAAAGTCATGCTAAATATCTTTTTTAATTAACAGCTACAGACACTTTTGTAGTGATGAGTTATATAAAACTGCAGAAAAAATATTAAAAGGGGAAGTGTGGAAATCCCTCATTAACAAGGTATTGAAACACTGCTACAATTTTCCTCTGCTACTATATTCCACTGTACTGTTCCTTCTCATTTATCAGAGCTCAGATCTCACTTCTCAACAATAACAGTCATTCATATGCAGCTAAACTACAAAGATTTTATTCATTTGCTGCTTATTAGTTGCAAAATAAGAGACGTTGTTACTTTAATAAGTGACTGCTTATTTTATTATCAAATTTCTGAGCACCATCCTCTGAAGAATGGTCACACCACAACGTAAGTCCTGGTTATTACTGTATTACTCATTTTGTGGTTTCAGGGCTTATTGTGTCTCTCTCCCCTAAGGTCCTTGCCTGCAGCCCTGCCTCCGCTGGGCCTCCTGCTCTCACCTCTCCAAGAATGCTGCATTTCTGCCTCTCTTGAACACGATACTGAGAATTTAGCTGGGCCTACTGAATTAGGAGGAGATTTTGCAGCTCTTCCCTCCAGAAGCCTGTAAAAGAGAGGCCTAAAACAGCACACAGAATGCTGAGGATTTAGTGTTGGGTTCTTCTTACTTGTGTTTGTGAACTAAAGCAGCCAAGGTAGGATCCTGGCATCCCTAAGGTTCCCCTCCTGAATAATGAAGACTGCCAAGTCTTTCCCAAGAGTGCTTCTGACTTTAGGTTGCCTAAGTCATGATCTGGGAGTTCCCCTTCTCCTTCTCCATGTTAAAGATGGAGGGAAACTGTGCCAGCTCCTCAAGTAG